>KE505606.1:65822-82662 GCA_000441515.1 Elaeis oleifera | reverse complement strand
TATATAATATTTTTAATAATTATTAAACTATTCTGTTTTGTTATACTTGCAGAAATAAGTAAGAAGAAAGATTCAGAGCGTGACATTGATTGGGATCATGGTGAGATGTTCTCGGTTCGGCATCATTGAAAATGTAAATAGTGTAACACAGAGTTCAAAGGAGGAGGAGTGACTAGGTTGAAGCAGCACCTGACTGATGGTTATCCTGATGTGTCCATATGTCGGAAATGCTCACAAGAGATCTGATAGTTGATGAAGAAGCACTTCGCTGATTCGAAAGCAGTGAAGGAAAGGGCAAAGCAGAAGAGGGCGGAAATAGATCGTCGAGCTGCAGAGCCACCTTCTTATCACTCTAAAGAGTTAAAAGAGGCTTCTGCTCTAGATGATGAGGCACAGATTGAGGCTGCCATTCAGACGAGCTTGAATGATCAGTACCGACAGGAGATGGTCAGGTATAAAGAGCGATTTGGATCATCATGCTACGAATCGGGATCTAGATCAGTGACCGGTAGGGGAGAATTCGAGTTCAGGACTACCTCAGTCAGAGAACCCGATGGTAGAGGGAGCAAACAGCATGTCATCTTTGTTATGAGCTTTTGGCAGTAAGAGATCCTTCAGAGATATTCCAGTAGGAGCCACCATCCATGATTTGGATCCACATGCTTTCTCAGCAAGAATTTAAAGCAGCAGAGGATTGATACTATGGTGAAAAGGATAAAAAAAGATGTGACGAGTTATTGGATCATGATTTATTTAGTCATGTTCCAGCAAATGCAACAGACAATCATTACTATCGATCTGTCATTTCAGTCATAGAGGCTGTCGGTCAGAGTGTAGATCTGTCAGGACCTAAGGACATCTATGGTCAGCTTCTTGACAGTAACAAGGAGGATCTGCAGAGATGGATTGCTTATTATAAGAATAAATAGCCTGCATACGGACTGATAGTGATGTGTGATAGTTGGACCGGTCCTACTAGATGGAGCATCATTAATTTTTGACATACTGTGATGAAAATTATTTTTTATAAATCAATTGATGCTTCAGATAAAATGCACGATGCCGCATATATCCTTGATCTGATGGAGGAGGTGATTGATCCAATGGGTGAGCAGTATGTTGTGCAAATCATCACAGATAATGGGCTACAATATAAGACTGTCTGAGAGTTGCTGATGGAGCAGCGACTGCAGATATACTGGACCTCATGTGCTGCACATTGCATTGATCTTATATTGATGGATATTGAGAAGATTCATAGGATGCAGCAGGTAGTGGAGATTGTCCAGACTATTACTAGATTCATCTACAATCACACATGGATCCTTTCATTGATGCGGACATATACTGGGAGAGAGTTTTTAAGATCGGATATCACACAATTTGCTACCAACAACATAGCACTTTATAGTCTTCTTCAGAAGAAAGCAATCTTACGTCAGATGTTTGTCAGTACCGAGTGGCAGGAGAGCAGATATGTGAGGACCGATACTGATGGAAGTCATGTGGAGAACTTGATGACGAGTCGGTCATTTTGGCAGCGGGTTGAGAAGATAATGAAGGTTATTAAGCCATTATACGAGGTGTTTCGCGTCGTGGATAGTGAAAAATATCCCTAGATGGGCTTCTTATATTACATGATGGAGAGTAAAGAATAGATTAGTGAAAATGATCCGAAGCATGCTCAAGAATTCATTAACATCGTTGATCGCCGTTGGGACTATCAGATGGATAGAGATTTATATCTAGTCGGTAAGCACGGATTCAAAATACTTTAAAATATTTTTCTTATACTTGTAAATGTGTACTTAATCAATTATAAAATTTATCTGTAGTTTACTATTTGAATTTGAGACTCCAGTATATCATTCCTAAGATAGATATGGATAACGAGTTTCTTTCTGCTCTTCGTAACGTGATATATAAGATGATGTTCGATGCAGAAATTGTATCCTTGTGTCTGCAAGAGGTATGCTAGTTTAAAACAGATGTGATTATTCAACTGAATTCGATCTGTACTTAACGATATATTTATAAATTTAATAAATATATTTTTTACAGACGAAACAGTTTAGAAAAGATTAGACAGTTTTGGAGTCTCATTAGCTGTCGTAAACAAAAACAGATGAATCCAGATAAATTACATATCAATAATGAGCAGCATAGATTGACATCAAATGTCTAATAATATCATGAAATTTGATATGTAATTTTGTTTTTGCAGCTGAATGATGGATTTATTTGGAATGTCCGTAGAACATTTGAGAGGTGTGGCTGTCCGTATTCTTTTTCAGATGGTCTCTGCTAGTGGCTGTGAACGTAATTGGTCGACTTTCGTCCTTATCCACAGTAAATAAAGAAATCGTCTGATACAAAAGTACCTCAATGATTTTGTATATGTTCACTATAATCTGAGGTTGAGGCTAAAATACATTCAGGAGAAAATACAATCGAAGTACACTGATCCGACATTAGATGATTATGTTGACGAAGACGACGATCCGATCATCGGATGGCTTGCAGGTCAGCAGCAAGAATCAGAGCTTGATGAGTCGGGTATCCTCCACGACCAGTCAGTATGGTAGCTAGGGAGATCAGGGTGGATTCAGGGCAATGGGCAGAAAAAATATTTCACATAAGGTTCCAGCTGATCAGCCATAGCCTGAGGGGACACAGAAGACTCATTCATCACATGGCTCGATGTTCGATACATCCTTGTAGAGGTTTGAGCGATAAATATTTAGACGGGGTTGGTAATCAGCAACAAGACATCCATCCTCCCAATCACAGAAAACTCAATCACAGAGGGGCACAAGAGAGGAAAAGAAAGACAGTTGCACGTGCACCACTCTGGAGAGTACAGGAGTTATCTGATTCAGATTCGGAGATCAAGGAGAGTAATGATGATACTAGTAGTAGTAGTCATGGATCTGATGATCAGAGAGGAACTGGAGGACAGATCACTGCTTATGAGACAGCTGCAGGGCATATTCGATTTATCGGTGAGTCTCAGTTTATACATGCCACACAAGATAGGAATCATAGTGGACGAGTCGGTAGAGATCGTGGAGAGTCGATTTCATATAGACGACGGGCTCCTAGAGGTCGTTCAGCACACGATGCAGTTGCAGACGATCTTGCACGTAGAGTAGGATCCATGGATGTATCTGGATCATCCTCGTATTATGGATCTTATTATCCGCAGCCACCTTATGATCCATATGGATATGGTGCATCCGAGGCATCTTCTAGTGGTTACTATCCTGTGTAGCTTGGAGCATCTTACGGATTAGATTTTACTACAGGCATATTTGGATGGGCTCTTCCACAACCATACCATCATCTCAAGGATACTTCTTAGAGTCAGAGTTTGAGTGAGAGATCTGAGATGTTTTACAATACAGAGAGGATGCCTTATGGGATGAATATTTAGGAGTACAATGCTTCTTGGTTAGAAGGATAGGCTGATGTTCTTCCAGACTATGCCAATGATTCAGATATCTACGAGCGTCACAGACATTCGTCGAGATATTAAATGCAGAGCAGACCTTGAGGTTAGTATATCATTTTTTGTACTTTGTACTTTAAAGTTTAGATATATTTCAATGCACATTTATATATTTCTTTTCATTTTAGAATGATAGAGTTGTAATATAATGTAAATAAATATATATATTTAAAATTTTGGATTAAGATTTTCTGTACCGCTACGAAACTCAAAAATTGAATCCAAATATGTCAATAATATGTAATATAATGTAATTTTGGGGTTATAATTATGAATTAATAACTTGGAGACAAAAAAAATGAAACAAAACAAAAAAAGTTTATACTGGTATCGAACCGGTACGTCGGAGCATACCGTATGTCGGTACCGTACTGTACTGGTCCGGCGTCAGTACGAGCACCGGTACTGGTACAGCAGATCTTGGTTAGGACAGTGGCATGTCTCATTCTATGGGCAATCCACGATAGTCCTGTCTCATAGAATTTAAATTTGGCTATATGATTATAGCTACCCAAACCAGATCTTATTCGATAGTTTGCATTTCATAAATAAATAATATTTACTAAAATAAGTTAAAATATTACTTTGAAGTTTCATATCTCTATGGTAGGTGGAAAAATATTTTTTATTATGTGGGACAAAATTTTCATACTCAGCTAGTGACTGAAATAAATAACACTTTTATTGCTTGTTATTTTTTTGTGGTTATTTTATAGTCATAGCTCACAACTTTTTTATCATTACCCTTTTATTATATTTTTTCATGGTCAGGTTCTAGAAAGGGAGAGACAATTTGCTAAAGTTTTAGTTCTGGAAAACTAAAGCCAAATTGCACTTTCATTCTAATAACAAGCTGCTAGCAATATTCTATTTTGTGGCTTCTGGTGGAAATTTTGTTTTATTGAAGGCTTGTTACTATTCAAGCTGAAAATCTATATTTCTTATAGGTCATCACTTTGGCAAAAAACTCTTATACTTTAACACTTTCCTTTCGAGTTGTATAAGAGTTATGCTGTTGATTTGATTTATAACATTGTAAGCACATTGTGTTGCTTTTGGTAATATGTTATGGTCGTCATTTTGCTAGCTTCAAAAATGGAGTACATTTTCAGGTTGATTTTCATTATTATCTTCTTGCAAAATGGTTTATTTGTTTGATTGACATCTATAACTTCTTTCTTGAAATGTGAGCATTAACAAAAATCTTGGATGAGAGTTCAGGTCTCACATAAACCATATGAATACAAATTTATGGTTTCATATCCAGTTACCTGACATGTTTTATTTTAGTGTAGAATGGAACTCAGAATTGTTTCTGTTGGATTTTTTGTTTGGTCTTAGATGCAAGATGCTGCTGGGGAAGTTGCTATTTGAAATCATTTATGTTAACAAAATTGGTGAACGTTTTGGCCATTTTCATGATTTTAAACCTGTTTTAAGCAGGGCTGGAAATGCCATTGGTTGTTTTGTTGCATATACACACGACCTGCTGCAATATTCATTGTCAATAATTTATTCTTTTCTTATTTTATCATGGAAACTGTATTCTTTCGTAAGATTTCAAACCAAGATTTGCTCTTATTTCAGGTCCGCAGCTTTGATGCCAATCTTTTGAACCAAATGTATCAGGCCAGGTAGTTGTCTTTCTAAGAAGAATGTAAATCAGTGATAGAATAAGCAATGCCAAAACCTTGAGACTGGCATTTTTTCTGATAGATTAGATATTTCATATTTGTCTCACTCTGAAATTAAAGTACTCTTGTTGAAAATTTGCAGGACTCAGAAGGCAGTGGTCGAGTTTTTCTGGATTGGAGGCCAGTCACTCGAAATTCCATCTGAAAAGCACCTTAGTTCTGAACCTCCATCTGATTTGTCTGAGAGAGACTTGTTTGACTGGGAAACCAAAATTCTGCAGTCTCTAAAAACTTATGAAAATGTGGACAAGCTGCTTGTCCTATGGGATATTGTAGCAGCATTGCTAGCTTTTAAAAAATTAATCCTACTTTTGTGGAAATTTACTGTTCAAATGGATCTCAAGTTGGTTTCTGGTCTATCAGTCAGGCATTACTAGTGAAAAGATCTTGTCTCATGTCCACAGTATGCTGCCGGAGATCAGCTCTCGCAAAATTCACCTTCTCAACATCATTTGTAGAAGATTGATGCTAAGTGAGGAAAAAGCTGGTATACCTAAAGGAGAACAGCATAAACTTAGTAAATTAAATAACGATGAAGCGAACATAGACTTGTGGAATAATTTGCTTTTCAAAAATGAAAAAGAGCTACAACAGAGGCTGGTGGCTTTTAATTTGCAGCTGTTCTGAGTCATGCAACTTGTCCACCCAAAGATTTTCCGGTTGGTACAAATTGGTTCCCCATTGGAGTTCCTCAGATGCAGCAATGGGTTGCCGTCAACAGTGGGCTGGTGCACAATCAGCTGAAAGTTCTTAGTGCAAAAGTTGAAGAACTTGGAAGCAGGTATTTACTAGTTGGTTATGTAACTTTTCCTATCTAGAATATTAAGAAGAAAATCTCTGATATTTTTTGCTGTTAATTCCTGTTAATGTCCTTGCATCAGAATTCTATTTTTCATCTCTAATAAGATTTCTCTTGTGATATATTGAAAAAGTTTGTTTGAAATTCAGAGTGATGTTACTTGCATCTGCATGCAAAGGAAATTGTCAACTAATACCTGTAATGCATCTCCTGGAGTTGTTCATGGTTTTGCCATTTTTGCATTTGCCATAGAACTGTTGGCCACTATACTTCTTGCCAAGCAGGTTTATTTCAGATACCAATTTCCTACATTTTGAAGTGTTTCATCTCCTATTTTCCTGCACTATCTTAATTAGGATATTGGTTTTCTGTTTTTGAAGTCTTCTCTGACAGGACATGAATGAGCAAAAATTATGAATATGTCCTGTGCAGCCAAATGTTGATTCAGATGTATTTGATAAAGTTTTGTTCTTGCAGTCAAAGCCATCTTGCTATTGCATTGGTGTCTGGAGAATTTGCTCCAAAATTGTGTTTTTCTGGCAGCTACATCTGGAACACACTAAATTGCATTATCTCAGGTTATGTTTTAGAAGAACTATTGCATTAGAGTACCGATGTGTGGCACAGGGCAGGAAGCTCTGGCACACATCAACATATTGATGCAGTCGTGCTTCAAACTAAATCCTGTCATAATTCTGTCATGTTCTTGAAGTGTTCAACTGGAAAGAAAGCAGCAGAAATTTTAAAGATACCCAGGTGAAATAGGGAAAAAGTATTTAGATAAAGATGATGGCATAACTATATAGTGGTGAAATTTGTTAGAGATTTGAAAGCATCAGCTGATTGGAGAACCATGTCAAAATAATGAATTGTACTAATTTCTGAAAATTCAACTTATCATTTATATTATAAAGGTAATCTAGGTGTTGTGGAGAAAAAAAATCCAACATTAACAAATAGAGTTTTCTACCAAAAATTTGCTTTGTCATAAAGGCTAGCTGTTGAGGCCATTTATTTGTTTTCTCTTTTTTAAGTTAATAAAAGAGAGGCTGCCAGGAGATGATTTTTTTTTTTTTTTTTTCCCATGCTAACTTTTAGAAAGCATATAATAAGAGAGCTCATTTCAAAAATTCCTACCTCGTGCTGCTGCTGCTGCGACTGCTACTACCAATGCTCTACTGCAGCTATTATGCTTCTGCTACCAGTAGCTACTCCTGCTATGCTGCTACTAATACTGCTTAGTGCTGCTGTTATTGCTGCTACTGGTGCTGCTACTTGCTCCTGCAAATTGCATATGCATCAAAATATTAGGTTTGGTGAATGTTGAATCAGTACTTTATCAAATGTCTTGCCCCTCTTGGTTCTTTCCGTGTGTCACTTTGTATTGTGACTCTTGGCATTCCTCTCCATTAGGGAGAGGTTAAGTTTTCGAACCATGGTTGTGGCATCCCCACCAATTTACCAAAGAACTGAGTGACACAAAGCTTATGGTTCACTGCTTCAATCTTGTGCTCGATTGATCCCTAGTTGTGGTTTGTAAGATCAGAATCTTGAAATATATAGAGGACCAAGGTGTAAAATAACTATGGCATAGATTGGGAAGCTAATGTAGATGGAGCAAAACCAAGAAACCCTCGAGATTGGGTTTAAATATGAGTACTATATATAGGTGGCCCCATGCTTTGGATAAGTAACGATAATGGTCTTCGATAACAACTTGGCTAGGGTGGAAATCATAGGCAATGATTTTGGTTTCAAACTGATGGTGGATGAAAGCCTTGAGGGGAAGATTGCATATATTTATGCCAAAGTATGCGTAAGTAGGGTATAATGGAGGCAGGACATTGCTACAGTTTATACCTAGAAAGTGTTTAACAAGTTTCACATAACAGTCATGGGTTGGGTCTAAATCATTTTGGGCCAGGGGTATCATTTTGAATTGTTTAACTTGGTGGGCTTGTAATTATAAGACCCAACCTAGTCAAATTAGTGGGTCCAACTATTGTTAAAGTCCAATTTTCTTTGTGATTTCTCATTGTGCATAAATCCTCATTTCAACTCCAGGCTTATTCAAGCACACCTATGGAAGCATTTAGAGAAGCCATCAAACTAAACATGTTCCTGAATTCTTGGTTGACTTATAACGTTATAGATAGTGTGCATAACTGCATATGTACATACATAGAAGTGCAAATGCTTCTGGCACGGTGGTGTTTTTACCTTTTTTACCAGAATTATTGGCATTGGCATGCTTTCCAGCTTGGCCAGCCAAAGCCATTACAATTAATCATCCTTACTGTATCTATATTTCTCATAATATATTCATTTTATTAAGTTGTACTCCTCTTTCAGGATTCATTCTGTTTGTGAATATACCATGGAGGAAAGCTGTGGTTTTTGCTCAGCTTCCGTCCCATTTGAATCTGAAGAGGTGGCCTGGTGTAAATGCAGCAAGACTGATGATGGGTCAAAAGAAGCCATAGACTATTGAGATGCATGGTTCCATGCAGCTGTGTTCTGTCACAGCACCAATGTGGTTTTGCATTTGTTGTCGGAGGTGGGCTGCCAAACTGGCACCTCAGACATTATTTACGATGTCAAAGTCTCCTCTCGCTGTAAATTATGACAGTGAGTCCTTTGCTTTGTTTGAGCGCCAAAAACCATTATGCCCTTATTGTGGAATACTGCTACAAAGAGCTATGCCAGAATTTTTGCTCTCTGCATGCCCTGTGTAATATGAAATATGCTATTATTTCTATAATATTTATTAATTATTTGATGCCTTTTCCAATTTCTTTGGTCATCTTAACATGTCAGAATTTATACTGATCTATCATGTATAACCAGATAATTAAGGGTATACATGCATCAATGCTTTGAGCTCTTTCTGAATTGCCAGTGTCGGAGGGAAAAGAAAGATGTGAAATGAGCTTTTGAACCAGTCATGTTCTTTGAATTTCTCTGGTTCTGAAGCATGCTAGCCTCACCGAAGTTTGCAACTTATTTGCTTGCTTTTAAAGAATAACGAATTAATCCACTGGCAGCTATTTTCATGTGGTTTTGTATGCAGAAAATCTAACTCTTTTCTTTTTACTAATCAGTTGGACTAAATCCAAGTATCAATCTATACTGTCTTGATCCTGTTGATCCCTTTGCACTGTTTGCATTCTTGGGTTCATTCGTTAACTCTGTTTTCTTCCCACTTTGCTTCTATTGGCTGTCAAGCTATCATTTCTAGCTCTGATTTATGGATGCTCTTTCAGCTTCCTGTCTATACTGAGTTCCTGGTGCTATGAACATCACCATGTTGTTTTCAAAGAATCACAAGATCTGAAGCAAATAACTGGAATCCATCTTGCCTAGCATCCACTGGCTCAATTCATCATGAAAGACTCCACCCACTGGTTCCTCTAATTCATAGTGACTTACAGATATTTGAAAGGCTTTAGACCACCGATGGCATGCACTAATATTTGATATAGAAAAGCTAAGACCAATCACCAATGTATACTCCTACTAGATATACCCTGGTGCAGGCTCCACCTTACCAAGTACTGCATACATGGCTAATCTGATGCACCCCTTAAATGCTGTCATATCAAATGCTGGATCTGATATTGGACTTCAAATACGTTCATAATTATTGCAAGTCAGGTTTAAACAATTTATTCAACCATTAAATATGGTAGACAAATTTAAGACCGCCAGGTTCCTCAAGATACGAGGACCAGCACTTTATAGGTTAAAATTAGAAAACAAAACAGCAGAAAAATGGTACCAGAGGTGAAAACACTTCATTGTGCAATAACCTCTGCACCAAGTTCAGAGTCTCTCACAGAGCCCAGAGCATCTGCATCAATTAATGTCTCCAATGTCACCTGCTGAACATGACATCACAACAACAATAGATGAGGTTGTAACAGAAACGGACATTCTTCCAAATTTTATAAACTGTATTGACATGTTCAGGTGATGTTTTGCTCCTAAATGCAGTTTGATGGTGGATGGAATATAGGTTTTATTGCCTGATTTGTAATTGGAAGCAGGCACATGGACACAGTATGATCATTAACTAGTGAAAGAGAAACTGGCAGATCAAAGCCATTGGTGTTGATTCATATGCATGTCTGGTGAAATGTGTGCTGCTGCAACTTATTCTTTCTGCCATGTGGGTTATTGCGGATGCAACTCACCAGTTAATTTCCATTCACTCTTCATCACTATCAAAGATAACTGCTTTTCTACGATTTATTGTTTCTTTCTTGGTGGAGAATCTCCATCTATCTCCTTGCGCTTCAGACTGTTGCCTCCTGTTCCCTTTATCTTTCCCTTTGCTCCTGTAGCAGATCAAAGGTTGACAGTAAAGCATCGAAAATAGGCAATGATCCATGAGACAATTTTGTCTGAAGTTCATGCATATCCTGTCCAATTTTCATTAGTACTTCACAATTTTCATAAGACCAACCCATTGGCATGCCACTAACCCACATGAGCCATGCATGGCCAGCGTTTGAAAATTTTGAGTAGGAATGGGATCTCAGTTAAAGATTTGTCATCTGTAACCATTTAGTTAAGCAAAAGCATTTAATATTTGGTAATCGGATGAAACAACTGTCAGAGATAAGCTCATTTATGAATTAAGTTCTGATAAAAAACTGAAAATAAACTGAAAACGGGAGCATCAACAAGTGTTACCGGTCAACCTCCATCAGTCAAATGCAGAACTTCCATAAACTAGAGTACCGAGTTTCACAGATGCTTCACCAAGCAGTTTGGTTATATAGCAGAAAGGATATGGTCAACAAGTAAATTGCAACAGTTAACAAACACTTTCTTGCTACTAATTTTATTAAAGTGCTGCCTATTTTCAAGACAATATTTTTATACCCTACCTAACAACTTGAGATATAATCAAAAGTAAATTCCAATAGTTGGCAAACACTTTCTTGCTACTAATCCTGTTAAAATTAACGCTTAGTGTCAAGACAAGCTTTCTATATGTTTCCTTACAACTTTCATCCATATCCTAGGTTGTGATCACAATGCACGGTATGATTAACAACTTTCATCCTGAAAGTCACAAAATGATCTAGAATTGATTAAGTTTGAACTCCAAAGCTTGACCTATAACCAATATTTCACCATCAGAACATAAAATGAAACACTGTAGTCTTGTAGATGTATTGCAATGCCCAGTGTGGGTGTTCACAACAACTTAACAACCATAACAATAAGAACTTCAAATTGAACAACTAATTTATCACCCGAAGTATTTCACATCGTATAGATAGGGCTTACTGAAAGAGATATGGTGACTAATGATTCATATTATTTGTTCACAAACTTAAATGCTTTACCAGGAACATAAACCAGCTTATATTATTTGTTCACAAACTTAAATGCTTTACCAGGAACATAAACCAGCTTTATTCCACAAATATAATTACTTAATTCAGTCACACTTATTCTTATAAAGCTTATTTGAATCCTTCATCATGACTTCCATCCAAGATTTCTCAAGCTACTTGCCCTAATTGGAAAATTTGGCTCAATCTGAGCCATCTTAATGAAGCATTTTGTAGCCATGAAATACATGGTCAACCATCGATTGTTGCTCCATCACTTTATGCTCTGCTGATGCAATTCTAAACATCACTCAATTTTATCCAATTTCTAACTGTGACCTTCCTAACTACATAATAAATCCTTGCCCATGCTGTGGATCTAGCAATATTTCTTTTGGTCCTATTAAGTTGCACTCACTGAAAAACATCCATGTTCATGATTTGTACAAGTTAGGTTGTTTAATAGATAGGCACAAAGTTCTCATAGTTAGGAAAAATATCATATAAAGAAATCAAGTTTAGGGAGGACTTATGTATAACCTTATCTTCATCTTCTTCAAATGCAGAATTGGCACCAGAAGCTTCTTTGTCTGCCTCATCCTCCTTGTATTCACCTTCATGGTCTGACTTATTTGCTGTAGATTTCTCAATATCATCACCTTTGCTTTCATATTCAGATTCCTCACTCTCACTCTCTGGATGTTCCTCTACTGGGTGCCTTGCTATACGTGCAATGGGCAAGGATGACTTGCGAGGGAGATTTTTCTGTATCTTTGATTGCTAACCCATATAAAAAGCAAACATGCTTTAGGAAGTAGAAAAAAGAACTGGCAAATTAGATGTGCACGGAAACCAGAAAAACAGATGCAAACTGACCCTCTTTGCATTAATCACGAGTCTCTCAGCCTGCACGTCAGCTTCCATGTCTTGCTCAAAACGACTACGAACTGAAGCTGACTGGCGAGAACTGTAATAGTCTTCAGGCTCATCATCCTGAAATCAAGAAAATAGAGTCAGGTAATAAAATGTCATGACATTACCATCTGGAAAAATCTTGTTCACCAAAATGTCATATGCATCCTTTGTATTTAAACCACAAGAGGAAATGAGCACCGGTTGGCAATTCTGAACATCACCGGACATGATGACCTAATAAAATATGAACAATTACTAAACATGTAATGAACTCACACAAACTGAAATAGGTGAGAAGGAAACTGATAATCTCATAGGCATCTCAAATTTACCAGCTCTGTGAAAGGACTGAACAACAGTTTGTTGAGAAAGAGTTTACTAACATATGCACACTGTGCACAACAAAAGGACAAGCAGAAATGATGAAAGAAACAGAAACCTAGTGCATATGAGAACAAAGATTTGAGTGATAACCAGATAAGAAACAAACAATAAGAAAAGCATGTCAACAATAACTCAATTCATTGGCAAACAACTTATTGTATTATCAGGAGCAGTAGGTTTTGAAACATTCTACCCCTTAAAGTTGAGATCTTTATTGTTGCATGGACATTATACATACTAGCATATGTTGTTATATGATTAATATAAGAAAAAAATTATATAAATGTTTATGAGGTAATTCACAGCTCAGATATGCAAAAGCATTTTTCTGAGTCTTCTGAAAGTATCCTTGGTGAGATGCAATATACAAGTTTATCAAGAATTTTAAAATAGTTTCATGCTGTTTCATTCAACTTTGTGGTTTAGTGACTAATCTAACCCCAGAAATCAAATTATCATGAAATTAAACCTCATCTAGTGCCGCCTTCAAACACCCAGGAGGGAGAAGCCTTCCTCTGCTCACAGTTCGTACATATTTGTGGTTCACTTTTTCATGTTTCTTCTGAAGTAGACTGCTTCTAATCGTTTGTGCTTCAACCTGCAAGAAATTTTTCTTTAGTATAAAGATGTAGCACATCCGAAAAAGTGAAAATTTATCACATAGCCCTATATTTTAAGTGGTGAAATATTTATTCATGCAGATTTCCTCATATTTGGATGTTTGCTCAAAATTTAACGAGCAAAAGTTCCAATGCATGGAACCATATTCAGCAAGTTGGAAACCAATCAGCTTAACTCTGCTATGCAATGCAAGTTCTATGTAATCTAATAGCGGCTAATTGACCATAGATCAAAGAAGATAAAGTTGTCAAAGGGGAATAAACAAAGAATTGCAGACATCTGGTAAAACAGTGGTGCTTAAGAATGTTGCGTTTATTGAGATTAATGCAACTAACTTCCATGTCAAAAGCTAAGAAGCCAAAATATTATGAAAGCACACTTATTGTCCATTTTGTTTATTTATGTTTTTTTTCTGGGGAGGGGGGGTGTGGTTAGGTTGTTCTTTAATCATTTGAAAAAGGTTCAACAAAGTATGAAGGTTCAGAATAAGTCTGCTGTAAGATTATGTAGGATCTCCAAGCATAAGAAACCATAAGGCCTTGATGAGCTCAGGAATTCTTAATGAAAATATATTTCTAGAAATTACTAGTTAATTCGGAGGTCTAATTAAATAATTCAAAAAGCGATGGAAAGAAACCAGGGTAGGTGTCAGAAAAGATAAGGGTCATCAGAGTAAAAAAAGCATTAGCTACTTCAGAGAGCAGCACCTATTTGACTGGTGATTGGTCCATGAATTTTAATTAATATTTAATCTTCAAAAGAAAACTAAGTTAATTGGACCAAATAATCAACAATAACCCAGAAATTTTAGGATGTGTCGGACCAAGTGCTGCATACAAAGGCCCTTATGAAAACAATCCAGCAAGGCAACGTATTGCAAGCTTGAAATCCCAAATCAGCCAAAAAAAAAGAATAAAAAAGAAAGAAAAGAAAAGTTAGATGTGAGTGTTGCATGTTAGGCCAAATTTGTTGCTAAATTCTTCAAATTGACAATTTCACTCCCTAACCAGTTAAAATGGTTCCCAAATATCCAAAGTAATTCCAGAATATAAATGTTACTTTTTTTTGATGTAAAGGGAGGAAAAATCCACCCAATTTTAATATAAATGTAACTATAACTAGCAGCATTCTGACAAAACTGCTGGGTTACCAAACAGTAGTAGTCAATGGAGGATCAGGAAGACAAAAAGTGCAATTACGGGCTGGTAGCACTTAGGGAAAATTGAGAGAGGCATGGAAGCAACTAGGCCAGGAAGATGATATCAAACTTTCTCATGCCTTCAGAAAAAGATACAAACCATAGTTCAAACTCTAGCTGTGATTAGTGATAAGAATATCTCGACATACTGGATGAAACACGAAAAGGAGATGAGATGTCATGACCCTAGTCAGAAAATAATCTCAAAACTCACCAAGATAAGCATGAAGCGTTATAGTGCATTGGCTGGAAATATCTTCTTGTAATTAATGGAGACACTGAATCCCAGTTATTCTGTTGGTATCATACCACTATTCAAAATGGTAAAGGTTCTATGCTAGCAGTACTGTAGCACATAGTAAAGTAGCTATATGAGCATTAAAATCCCCATGCTCTTAAATCAGGAAACCTAAACGTAACCTAAGAACCCAAGGACATGACACTGCCATAAGTGCATAGAGTTCAGGAGAACTAGTCTACAAGGTATAGAACCATGTATGATGCCTAAAATACTTCTGAATTATGTTTGAACATGTAGGACCTAATGTTGACCTCTAAACAAGGTGAAGTGCATTCAACATGGTCACTCCCTGTCTTTTACTCTCAACATTTTATGTTCTCCTGTATTTTTTTCCCACCTACAAAATTGATAGTCAGATTCAAGAGGATACATCTCTATTAATTAACCTAGCTTCTACAAGTTCCGAACAGAACCCAGGGGTCTCAACATTAGCTGTATGTATCACCATGTCCAGGTTGATGCAGAAACTTTACATCTAGAGCATATAATATTTAAAGACTCATCCTTTTCCAGTTTAAGCAGCTAACAGAAGCAATCTATTAGTCAATAAAATAATTTGAGTTCTGCTAGTGTGAAATTGATGAAAAGGTCTTGAATTTGACCTGATTATTCAGACAGGTGCAGGTGAAATATTGGATAGGCAAAGCAACTTCTTAACTGATGGAACACATTATGGTACCATAACTATAGGTATCAACCCATTCATATGGGTTTGCCAGTTTGGCAATCAAAAGCACACTCTAAATTGTAAAATGTGGTTCCTCAAATGACAGGACTCAGACTTGAATGAACTATCTGCCATGTTTGGCTATATTGAGCATGAAATGACTGGACACAAGCATGTCTTACCCTTCCTTCTCTTCTTTTCTCTTTCTTGGTAAATGCCATCACAACTTTTCACTTTGTAGACCTTTTTATTGCGTGATTCAACAAGAGCACTGAGTAATCGGTGAGACTTTGATGACAAAGAAGAAGGCATGAATCTCATCTTGCGGAGCAGCCTTCCTTGAGATTGTAAGATTCCCTGCATTAAAAGTCACAACAAAGCAACTTAAATTTACCAAACATAATTCACCATGGGAAGCAAATAACTTGAATTATCAGAGGATGGAGCCAGAATTATAGTTGTCAACCTATCATCTATCTGTGAAGAAACAAATTGCTTGAGGCTTGGAGCCTAATTATTTCAAAAATATAAGACATGAGAATAACCTTGTCGTGCTGAAGAAACAAGTGGGCTTGATCGTGATCTGAGTCATGCACAGATGTATTCAGAACCTCGTTCCCAATTAATAACTGTATACTTCCATCTTCCCACCTTACAAACGTGCATTGGTTTCATACTGCAAGAAGAAAGGCATAAAAAGTTAGCCACATATATATCAACAGAGGATTCTGTGATAGCCCGGCCACTGGGCCTAAAGCCCACTAAGCCACCCAAGAAAAAAAAAAATAAATAAAATAAAACAGGGAAGAAGACTCTAGATCGGAGTCTTCCCCTTCTCTGGTTCCGATCAGGAATCGGAGTCCTAGAGGGACCCTAGGACGAGTCCTATAAGAACCCCCCTCCTCTCATCTAAGAGAAGACATAGAAATCACCGATGATCGCTAGTGTTCCTCTCCGATTTTCCGATTGAAGCCGCGGTCCCTCGACTCGTGCTCGCCGCGATTTCACGTCGGTGGGGTCATCGGAGGCCGTGGTAAGTCCCTCCTCCTTTCCTCTCTTCTCTCCCTTCTTCCCGTGCCGGTGGGCATGACTGCCGGCAACAGGAGTCGTCGGATTTCGTCGGAGAAGGAAGCTCTGTTCGGCCGAGCCTTTCTTCCTCTTTTTCGATCACCGACGCCATCGCCCGTGGTGCCACACCGATGTAGCATTTCCATGATCTTCCTATCTTGCCTTCCTGAGAGGTCTTGGCCGCCGGCGACCGGTCAATGATCGGAAATAAAAGAAAGGGCGGGTTCCCTGTTTTTCCGAAACTTTCTCCCGCCGGTCGAGCCTTGTTGCCGGCGATCCCTTGCTCTCCGTTGACGGCCGTCACTGTCGGACCTCCGATAGTGCCGCCGCCCTTCGCCAG
>KE505606.1:36679-53371 GCA_000441515.1 Elaeis oleifera | reverse complement strand
CCTTTTCTTCTTTTCTTCTTCCCTTTATTTTTTCTATTTTCTTCTTCTTTCTTTCATTTTTTCTTTCTTCATCTTTCCTTCTTTCCTCCTTCTCTCCCCACATGGATGAGTTTCGGAGTTCCGAACCTATCTCGATCCTGTTTTCTCATAGGAATGGCAAACGATGGCCGGGATGCCCCTTATCTCGCCAGGATGTAAAACGGTTGAAAGTTGAAACAACATGAAGGGTAAGAAGCATAATTAAATTGGGATTTCAACAAATAACACATATGAAACCATCATATAAGGACATAAAAAGTTCACTTTCTAACAACCATAAGCTTATACATATCATGTCATATAAACAAGCTCTATTTTAATTAATTAATATAGTTTTAGTTTCATCATATGTCCAATAGGATATCGTCACTCATATGAGTTATTTGCCCAACAAAATGTATACTGACATAGGCTAATTGAACACAATTCTCCTCTCAAGCATGAAGATATTTTAGAAGGAATAAAATTATTAAAATGATAGAAGAGATAACTCTTATTCTTAGCTACTAAACAACTAAATCTATTTCTTTACTCTTAATAATTGAAATTTTAAAGGAGATTGCTGATTGATGTTTCGAAAATTTATTAATGATGAATTTAGTCATTGTAAAAGGCAAAAAAATAATTTGTCTTAAAAGATAAAAGCATGATCAAGGTTTGGATCCTATATCCAAAGGATCATGTCGAACTGTGCCGAATCAACTAGTTCAGATTGTACTGAATCGGGCTAGTCGATTATCATCATGGTTCAAGGGTGCTCTTTGAAATGATGGATTCTAGCTACTGTGACCAATTAGAAATAAGCTTGGGTCTATTTAAAAGCTATTGGGACCTGAAGGAATATGGGCTCAGGTTATAAGTCTACAAAAAGGAGCTTGGCCCACAAAAAAAGAGCTTGGCCCAAGCTCGACTCAAAGCTCGACCAAGCTTGGCTCATTCCAAACCATCACACTAATTTATTATAACCCCCACATACCACCTTTTGTAATCTCTCTCCCTACAACCCTTGATGCTTCAAAACCATAGTTCGTTGAATCGGGCGGTTCGAGGTGTGTCGAATCATGCCAATGACTAACCGATGCGGTTCGATTGTTGAATTCGAAATGCTGGTGAAAACGAAGTGAGGGTGAAGGAAAGAAAGAGAGAGAGAGAGAGAAGAGGGGAGGGAAGGAGAGGAGAAGGCTGATGATGGCCCATCGAGGCCGTTGGAGGGCCATCGAGACTCCGGATCTCTGTGAGAGACTAAGAAGAGAGAGACAGAGGGAGAGGGAAGGGAGGGAAGGGGAAGGGAGAGGAGGAAGGGGAAGGCAATGCGGCGGCCGCAGCGGGCCACCTAGCGGCCACAGGAGCAACTCGACAGCCCTCTTTCTCTTTTTAATTTCTCTCATGGAGGACTGCAAAGCTAGGGAGGCGTCGGCGGCCCTTCGACGGCCTCCACAGCCCTTTGGTGGTCACCACAAGCATCTTTACTGGCCACCTGTTCCTTCCCTCCATGACCCTCCCTTCCCCTCTTTATCTCTTTTTCTCCTTGGTTCATCCCCCATTTCTCCCTGATTCATCCCCCATTTCGGGCCTGATACAGGGGCGTACTGACTCGTACCACCAGTTGACTACATGGGGCTTGTTTTGAGTTGGCGATCCCTGTTCTAAACGCTTGCCTCCCTTTCTCTCCCTTTTTGCCTCTTCATTTTCCAATCACTCATTCCCCCTTCCCCTCCCTCCCCTCCTCTCCAATCCTCCCATTTTCTTCCCTAAGTCTAATATCCTCTCTCTCTCTCTTGGATCTTCCTTATTCCCATCCTAATCATCTTAATTCAACCCCTAATCTCCATCATCATCGTTGTTACCATCAATGTTGCCATTGTTGTCCTGGAGGATCAAGGCCATTGTCCAGCCCCAATGTCCCAAAAATCCTAGAAATCTGATATCCTACCTACTTGTACAATGATGGCGTCCCTGACGATGATAGCGATGAGTCCTCTCCCTCCCTCTCCTTCTTCCTCTTCCTCCACTCCCTTGCCCCCCTCCTTTTCCCGTTTGGCCCTCTACCTCTCCCTCCTCATAGTTCCAATACACCATGGTTCAGGTTCCTCTCTCTTTCCCTCCCTCCCTCTCCTTTCTCTTCCTCCTCTCCCTCTCCCTCCCTGTGGTTCCGATACACCATGGTTCGGTACGTATGGATCAATATCGTACCATGCCGGTCGCCAGCTAACATGCTTGTCGATACCCATTCTACAACCCTTGGATCATACTATGTACAACCAGATCCTACGACCCACATCTACATCTTACAATCTAGATTGATCGTAATCCGAGAATCTAATCTGAATTTTGAGGGCCATATAAGTTTCGAATGTATGATTTTTGTTACAGATCCAAGTTTTATAGTATGTAAATGTCTAGTTGGTCTTATTCTTGGTATTGACAGTTGTTATAAAGGGCGTACCGAGTATTGATGCCATAGTATGAGCTAGCATGCCTGGTATGGCCCAATACCACAAACCATGCATGGATCACAAGATCATAGCAACAGTAATTTTAGTAATAAATTTTTATAACAATTGCATTCATAAACTTCATGATCAACTATTTTCCATTTTAGTTGTAAATTTTAGCTTTTAAGAATATTTAAGTCATTTACATAAGTAGTCAGAGTCAATATCTATATTTGGTAAGAAACTTAGTATGCACTATTAAGATCTACTCCTGCTGAATTATGACATCAAAAACATCTAGAAAATAGTTATAGAAAATAACTAAAAAGAGAATCATATATTAATAGATTGGGTGAAGCAAATATTGGGTAGAGTTGTGAGGTAGACTTAGAGATAGAGAGAGAGATAAAAAGAGGGAATTCATGCAAGATCTTGACAAGGCAAATTAAAGAGAACCATTAGCTATGAGGATCAAGCCAACAATTCATAACTTAGCTAAATGGTGCCCTTCTCTACATGGGAGAGTTTCATGTTTTGAACTCTAGTGGTGGTGTCCCCACCGTATTCTTAATAAAAAGGATAGATGACCAGCCTTATTTTAGCTATAGTTGTTACCCCTCTCCACTTGGTAGAGATCCATTCAAGCCTTAATGGTGGTATCCACACCATGTTTCTTTGCACCAAAAGGAATTAATTGATAGGGCAAATGACACTTGAATAACTATGCAAAAATAGAAACATTAGATTAAAAAAAGAATTTATTAAAGGAGCCTAGGAGTTGCATAAAGAAAGACAAAGTGATGGAAAATTGATTTAGATAGTAAGGGTGTGCACAATGAAGAATTGAAGGGGTTCTAGGTAAGGAGAATTTGTTTCAAAACTTGCAGAGAAAGGAGGAAAAATTTAAAGTTACCTAGATGGAAGTTGTGAGGAAAGGCATATAAAAGCTTGGGACAACTTCAAAGGTGATCGTAAACAGGAATAGTAGTGCATTAGGAGCATAAAGGCGTATCCAAATATTTTGGGAAGGCTGGATGGTCCTGGTTATGGTTCTAAGAGGGGGACTAGCTACGAGAATAGTGAAGGGATTTGTGAACATGCTGCTATTACTAACTACATCTAGGGATGCAAACTTATTTTGAGCCTCTCCAAAATCTAATCGCAACACAAACCCAACCCACATAAATTACGGGACCATACTAGGTTTAAATCTAAAGCCCATTTACATGGGTTTGGGCTAAATCTTCTACTTTTTGACCGACCACAAACTAAACCAGCCCCAAATACCATATGGAACAAAATGAAGTAGGCAACTTCAGTATCCACCCTGACCTGACATCCTCTTAATCAAACCCATATATAGAGGTATCTATATTAAATATTTAAAATGTACATATATACCTAGTTAATGCATTTGTACTAATAAGTGGTGTTTCACCAAGATAGTCATATATCAAAATGGTGCAATTATCTTTCCATAATAGCTAGTTATAGTGTATATGCATTACCTTTCAGTGCTTACATGGGAATTTTATACAGTTTTACTAATTTTTGCTAGTATTTAGAAAAATATATACCTTGAAAATTATTGTGACCTTGATTCCAACCTTCATCCAACCCCAAAACATGGCATCAAATTTGAACATAAATCAACCCAACCTAATCCTTTTCCCCATTGGAACTTATTTTTAAAAAAATACCAACCTACCCTTTTGTATGTGAGTTGGTGTGGATCTAGATATCAGATTCAAACATAAAGGACTTGAATTTATATCCAAAAGAAAAAGAAAAAATCTAACCCACTTGTAGCCCTAAATGCTAGTAACTAGTTGTAGGCCCCTAAATTTATCATAATTTTATATTGACGCGAGCTTGGAAATGGAAAAAGAGACTATATCAAATTATATTTGACATATTTATACAAGTTCCCAATTCAAATACTAAAACCACTCCTTGTGTTAATATTTCTCTAAGGATAAGCATGAGATTAGTAATAAGAGAGAAATTAGATTGGATCTTTTTGAAGGAAATTTATATTGTGGCCTTTGTTGATACTAAACTCTTCCTTTCATTGAGGCCCTTCTAGACATCAGTAGATGATAGAAACAAGTGAGTTTTATTAAGAATACCCTAAAAGATAATTAAAATTATTCTTGTTTAAGTAACAAGATGTATGCATCCACACACATAATATGTGTATTTTTATCACATTTATTTATGTATGAAGAGAGAGATAGGTATTAGGTGAAGATATTTTAGTTTCAAATTTTACATATGCAATGAAAAATGATACTTTTCTAAATAAAGTTTAGTTGGTAATACATGGACTTAAGTAGTGAAAAAAATGTGGTCCTTTTCAAAGGTCAGAATGTTATTTTTGATAACATTTATACCAAGGTTCATTGTACCAGTTAGTACTAAACCAAACCAGGCATGCCATACTATACCAGTATTGAACTGATATGTAGTCTCATTGTACTAACACTCGATACACCTTGTTGTCTCGTATATATGGCATACCAATACCGTAATAGGATAGTATCGGTATAGGATCTGCTATCGAGATGGCTAATCTTGGTTTATACCTAAGCTCTAAGCATAGAGAGTTTAGCGAATTACATTTCATGCCACTACATTCAATTGGTTATATTGTGCAACTAAATTGGAGCAAGGGTTGAGCTTACATAAATCCACGATTTTATCGCACATTCAATGCAATTATTGTTATAAAGATGCGTTTATATGTATTTATTCAATCCTTCAATACCCCAATGCACTAAAGGGATCTACTATATTGCATGTGTCAATTGGTTCTAGTTTCCTGTATACAAAAGAGCAAACAAAATAATCACAAAAAAATGGTCATAGATATGGATTACTAATAAACAAGTAGAAAATAATAATGACAATGATGATAAGGACAACAATCATGGTAATAATTATGATATTCAGTGTTAATTTCCACTATTGCTAACATCTTTTCAATTGCAGTCTGAATCTTACAATCTGTATCATCCAACCCTAGTACGATCTGAAACAAATTGTCCTAAATAACATGGATTACATCCTTGAATTAAGATCAATTAAATAATAAGATCTAGATAGATGTCGCACATTATACAATCCCTTAGTTCATAAGAACTTGATCTTGTTATTTTACAAATTAAATCATGTGAAGGTCCATTTTTTATAATTTTCTTGACATACAATTACTTATTTATCATTAATCAGCCTGGAGCACTTAATCTTGCAAGGCATTAGGTCCTTTTCAAATTTTTAAAAGTAAATAAAATGAAATTTTAGAGTTCATGAAGTCAAAAGCAAGAGGCAGGTTTTCTTAAATTTACAACAATTCATTAAAATATGATATACTTTCCTTAAAAATCTACATAAAATGGAAGTTGGATTGATGGTTAGAGTAGCACCATATGAATATCTTGAACAACCGCATATGTTATTTGTTTCATTCACCTGTTATATATGAACTTATGATGGTCAAAACCAAAGTTCAAAACACCCAAGGATTGATAGCATACCAACTAAGAATGGGTATGGCATCTGCCATATAAAAGATTGGACCGACAAGGATATTAGCGGATAGGCATACATATGTCCCAAACACCCTTGGTATGGCAATTTTTGGACTCCGGATTCTTCTGATTTTTTATTTTGTTTAATCATATTTTCATATCCAAGTGCACGCTATTTTAAGAAATAAGCTGTGAGTTTTTAAAGTTAAGTACATTAGTCAATGTTTTCTGTGCCCTAAAGACATAAACATGCATAAATATCATGAAACATTATATAACCTATAACCTGAAATCCATTATTAAAAGACCTGTGTTAAAATTAGTCTTTTTTTTATATATAAGAAGGGAGGTGTGAGCCACCCATATTATCAATTAGAAATAGATTATAGAGCGGTCATGTGAAGGTGACCAATATATGCAGGGATGATTATAACGGTAAAATTTGTTACTTTTGATCTTGCATTTATGCTCTAAGGCATTAATCTGATGATCAAAGAAATTTAATCTTAATTTGATAGATTTTACCCTAATTTCTCCAGTTAGTCATAAACTAGTGATCGGATTATTGATGAAATTAAACAAAAAACACACACACACATGGAAGAAAGTTACCTACTAGAATAAATTTCTAGCTTAAAAATGTTTTTAAATCGGTAAATCCAAATAGAAAACGACTTTACCAGCTTGTCCCCTCTTCCTCTTATTCCCACTTTCAAATGGCCGGAAACAAGAAAAAAATCAACCTTTAACCTGCTTCCTAAGCGGCATCTTAGTATCACTTAGTTTGGGACGTATTCGAGTTCATTTGGATCAATCCATTTCTGAACTACTTGATCCACCTTGGTTTGGGTGGCTTAGGGCGGTTTAGATCGTTTTTGTTGGAATTAAGCCTCCCTATGCCAAACCAAGCCTTACCATACCGTATGTATCAAGAACTCCTTCATATAGTAAATATCAAGCCGAACCACTGGGTATTTCAAACTTTGGTAGAAACTAGTTTATACATTTATGGGATTATGCATGGATTGATGTTCTTCAGTTATTTGCTTACACAAATAATTATCTTTTAATTTTTATATTTATATTCTTATAATTTGAAAAAAATTAAATCTTATTATCCACGATTAGATCGATGACAAAATCCAATCCGACCCCCATGGTTTGCCGAACCGCCCCAAATCGGATGGTTCAAGGCGCACTAAACCATACCAGTGGCTAATTGGTGCATTTCAGATGTTTGATTTAAAACACTGGCGAAAACGGAGCAAGAAAGAAGGAAGAGTGGAAGAGAGAGAGGAGGCGAGGAAGGAAAGGGCAAGGTCAGCAGTGATCCGCCATAGTCGCTAGGCTGTTGAGGCCTCTGGGGCTCTTTAGTCCTGCATGAGATACGAGAAGAGAGAGATAGAGAGAGGGGCAGGGAGAGAAGAGGGAAAGATGGTGGCGAGATCGCTGGAGGGCTATCGGGTGGCTGTCAGACAGCCCAAAATAGCCCACAACTGCTGTGGGTTCGAAACAAAAGCGAAGCCTCTATTTTGCCATATTTTTAAAAAAAGAGGATACATAGTAAAACTGATAAATCCATTGTTGACTTCATTATGTCTCCTCTTTTAACCTTTTGATGGCCTCGCCGCCGCCTTCCCTCCCTTCTCTTCTCTCTCTATCTCTCTCTACATTCATTTTCTCTCATGGAGTATCGTGGAGCCCAAGAGGCCTTCGTAGCCCTCTGATGGCCACCGCCAGTGTTTCCACCGGCTTTCTTCCTTCTCTTCCTCTCCTCCCTCTCACCTTTCTCTTTCTCTCTCTTACCTTTCTAATTCATCCTCCATTTCCGTGTCAGTTTGAACCTAAAACGGTTCGATATGGGGGCATACTGACCCATACTGCCGACCGACTGGCATGGGGTCGATTCTGAGCCAGCGATCCTTGCTGATGCCCTTATGACTTCACATTGATCCTAACAACATAGTTAATTCTTAAGATAACAAAATGTATAAAACCTAGAAATAGGTCCTAAAAGCAATAAAGCAAACTCTAGGCTAATACAGCAATCTCACTAAAAAATTACTTAGCAGCTCAGGAGCCACATTATTCCACCTTTGCACCTAGCATTGTGCAGTATGCCAAACAATAGGCAATAGTCAGGCTCCATGGATGCTAAGTTAACTTTCTTGGAGAAGATTCATATTTACTAAATCATTTCTCAAGCATGTACTCAAGGTTTTCATCTTGATCAAGAAATCAATTTGCATTAGTATCTACTATCAAGAACCTACAGAATACAGATGTAATATATCTAAGTTCTCGACTTATCATTTGATCGATATAAATTGATTTATCTCAATATATCATTGTAAGAACAAGCAAATTCCCTTCTCCAACTCTTACTGCTTAACTTGAGAGTAGATGATTAATATGCTCCACTTTTTGAACAGTGTCTATGGTCACTCCATGACCCCTTGATGCCAAAGGCATCCTAGGAGTTGAAGTATATTGGGAGGTCATTCCACCTCTTGTCCCTGGATATGAGGGATATCTCCTCATACAAGGTTGCTCCAAATTTCTTCTAAAGCACACAACTAGCAAGCAGTCTCCATCTACCATGGATCCATGGATCTATGTCTATGGAGATTATATTTGTCATTTTAAAACATATGCCAAAGTTCTGTTTGCCTATAGCATTCCAGGAGTCTGCTTGGGGCTGCCAAAGTTCACTGAAAATGGAAGGACATGCTAATAAACTATAGATTTTAGTTTCTGTTTGTTGGATATAAACTGATATGATATCAACATATTGTTAAAGACTTTTCCCATATATCTTATTTTATATAAGCCTTTTGATGAGCATATATCAGAAACAAGGCCTTAAGATGGTAAGTCTTACTTTTACTATATTGGTTGACAATTCAAGGTCCGTAGAACTAGTACTGAGATCCATACTGATGGGCGGGTGGGATAGTACGGTATAGGTCCATACCATGCCATTTTAGTCCATTTTGAACTTTTTATTTTGAATTTTGAGCTGAAGCCAGCATATAGTTTGTCTATTTCAATTCAAAATTTGAAAATAAAAAAGTGGGGACTAGTTCATTCCCTGTCGTAGAGAGAGGGAGAGGGAGAAAATGAGAGAGGGAGGGAGGGCCAGCTTGGCAAATTGTAACCTAACCAAGCACATGCGATGGAGGGAGGGAGGGGGAGGGGGAGGGAGAGGGATGAACCCACTGTTAGTGGGAGGTGGACCATCAAGAGGGAGGGCACGGTGCTCGCGAGCAGGGGGGCGGGTGTGTGGGCCGCTCTCTCGTGATCTCTCTCTATTTTTCGAGCCGGGGTTCCTCGCTTGATGCATCTAAGGGGGAGGGAGCGAATTGATTATATAGATTGAACCATGCTAGTCCCAATTGATCCAGTTCAGTATGCCCCCAACTGATTGGTTCAACATTTCTTCGTTGACATCTTGATACCTTGATTTTCTATATATTAAGTCTTGATTTTACTTTATAGGTTAAGATCTTGACACCTTGATCTCCCATATCAACTGAGAGTAAGTTTCACTATCTCGCTACTAGACACCATACTTGTGCCATGCTGACATAGTATCAATATGCCCAATATAGGGTTTGGTTTGATGTACCATGACTCAATATGGCCCCCATACTAAGTTCTAGTTCAATATTGGTATGGTAAGATATGCCCAATACAAGATGGTACGTATCAGTACGATGAATCATGACTAAGACATTGATACCTCAATTCCTATATATTGGTTGAGTAATACAATGGAGCTTCCTTTATGTGCACAAGAAGTACTCTCTTGTCATATGACAAATGGGAGTTAGTGTGACTCGTAGGATCTACTGCCATACATGGGAGTGGTTGATCATGAAATTTCCAAATCGGCATTTGTGGGTCTAATGAACTTTTCATATGTGCATAATGGACACCCCAAAGCATTTCCATATTGATTGAGATATTGACAATCCTTGCACATAGGCTGAGATATTAAAATTTTTTGGATGTTTCTAAAAGTGTCCCCTGCTTTCACAAAATCTTGGTATCAGCCATCTACTATGATGGCTGATATCTCATCATTTAAAACCTTGCATGAAGCTAGAAGGAAGTAACACCTTACGTGCAAAATTAGCTTGTATGCTCTTTATAGCCACCACAAAGCACTATATGTTGTGACCTAGATTCCAAACAACCAATTACCAAATTAAACTTCCAAATCAAGGTATACCATATCGTACCAAACTGAAAGTTGGGGAATACTGTACTATACTGGTTTGGTACTGGTATATGGTACAGAAAGTGCACTCGGTATGTTAAATCAACCCCTATACCGGGTGTTACGGTGGTTACCGTGAGTACCTCAAATCAGCATGACAACCATGGGGCACCTCAGGTCTTCGAGCTGTCATCGGGACTAAAACGTGAAGCCATATGCACAGCAGAGCTATTTACGCCTTGTCCGCTGCGTGGTCTGCCCGACGCATCCCGTTGCCTTGACGGGCTAATGCCTTAGCGCGTAGGTTGTTCATGTTATCACAGCCGGCTTACCTCATGATATATGCAACAGCTGTCCACCCTGAGTGGATAGACTTAGGCATAACTGACTCCCTAACCTTGTGGGAGCGATTGAAGGCTAAATTATATCACCCGCAATGGCATGTTTAACGGCCCTACAATCTCGAGATCGTACGATCCATAGTTGTTTGACCAGCTGTTCAACGGCATTCTATATAAGTGACCAAAGCCCCAAGGACCAGGTAAGTCAATCAATCCCTCTCAAAGAATTTGTTGCTATTCCTGTTGTCCTTTGAATTTGACTTAAGCATCGGAGGGTCCTCGTCAGAGCGAAAATCTTCGATTTGAACTTGTTTGCAGGTCACTTCAACGCCATCATCCCTGCACGAGGCTCAGTCGCCTTCTCTTCGATCTTAACCAAATCGAGCGGCAACAGATAGAGAAAGAGCATAATCTTCATTATGCCTCCAAAACGAACATCATCTCGGCTCTCTAATGCCGCTGCCTCTTACCGGACAGAGAGCCAGGCTAACAGCCAGGCATAGCAACCGACGATTGAGACTCCTCCACCAGCCTAACCATCGCTAGCACGACGGATCAATTCAACCTGCTCTTTTAGCAAGTTCAAAACTTGACGGCCATCGTTCAGGCTGTCCAGACTGTCCTGGCACCTCCTTTAACAACGCCACAGCCTGCTCAGGCTATCCTTGCACCTCCTTCAGTGGTGCAACCGGTGGCCCTCTCGACAGCACCATCGGTGGTTCTCACAGTGGTGCCCCGATGAAATTCGGTTCCACACTCAGCTCTTCAGCCGCCACCACAGCCAGAGCTGCATGTGCCTCCTCAGAGCTCAGAGAGGAGACACATCCATCAGAGCCATCAATCAGCCAGACGAAGATCTCCAAGTCCGTGATCGGGGCATGATTCAACCTCCGATCGCCATTCTCCGTAGTACTCCGAGGCCTGCACCATTTGAGATCTCGATATCGAAAGGCGGTTCCAGGCTCTCGGCAAACAGATAGAGAAGAAAATAGAAAGTACACTCAATAATAATCACTCCTCGATGCAGCCTTACGAGGGGTATAATAATGACCCGCCTTCATTCCGACGATAGTATAGGAGCCGCTCCATCGGTACTTCAAGCTACCTCAGCTCGAGATCTATGATGGGACCGCCGACCTCGTCGACCACTTGAAACCTTCAAGACGGTCATGCTCCTCCAGGAAGCATCTGATGCGATCCTCTATCGAGCATTCCCTCCGACTCTCAAGGGACGGCTCGACAGTGGTACTCTAATTTGAAGCCGGCTTCCATCCATTCTTTTGAAGATCTGTGCCGATCCTTCATCGGCCCTTTGTCAGTAGCTGGCGGCAGCAGAAGCGGTCCGACTACCTCCACACCATCAAGCAGAAAGAGAATGAGTCGATCTGCGCCTTTGTCAACCGTTTCAATGCGGCGACTCTGGAGGTCCGAGATCTGGACCAGTCGACTGCGATGGCAATGCGATGATGGACGGCCTGTTGAAGAACGACTTGAAAAAGTCGTTAATCAAGATTTATCCTCGAGATTTTCTGGATATGCTTGCCTGTACGGAGAAGTATGCACGCACGGAGAAGGCCTTTGCCAAAGAGACCCCTGTCGGTTTTGCTATGGCAAAGCAGAATAAGAAGCACTCTCTGAGGCGGGAGGGGAGAAACCACCAGCGCTCTTGGTCCCCACTTTAGAGGCGGAAGAACGGGTCCAAACCGTCGATTTTGAAGTCCTCAAAGAAGGGATCGGCGACCCTTACCCCCTGGGCATTATAATAATTACACATTCTTAACTGTTTCTAAGGGAGAGGTATTGATGAAAATCTAGGCCGAGCTGCCCCAGCCTCCTCAGATGCAGACGAATCCAAAGCATCGTTGTGACCCAAATAAGTATTGTCATTATCATCATGACCACGGTCATGATACTGAAGATTGTCTGCATCTCCGTGATGAGATTGAGAGGCTCATCAGACAGAAGAGACTGAATCACTTCATCCAGGGGAGAGCACCTCCACGGCGACCTCTTCCAGGAGCTCAACAGCCATATCCTCTGCCTCAGCAGCCACTCCTTTTGCCTTAGCCACAGCCAGCACCAGTGCAGTCGATGAGATAGGAAGCAGGGGGCTAGCGACAGTTGAAGACCGATCCATCTGTGATGAAATTCGCATGATAACTGAGAGGTTATCTGGGTTGGTGGAGCTTTCGGAGGTGAAGAGGCCAAGACTCGAAGATGAGGGCGAGGATGCCATCGTTTTCATCAAGCGGGATGCTGAGGGTGTGCTGGCCCCGCACAATGATGCGGTGGTTGTAACGACCAATATTATCGATTTTAATGTGCACCATGTATTCATTGATAATGGAAGCTCGATCGATATTTTATACTTTTTTGTTTTTACCCAGATGAGGTTCACCCCAGACCAGTTAACTAGATTTAACACCCCGATTCAGGATTTCTCCGAAAGTTTGATGATTCCGAAGGGAATGATTAAACTCCCTCTTATCATGGGTACTGCACCAAAGCGAACAACGATCTAAGTTGACTCTTGGTGGTCAAGCTCCCTTCAATTTATAATGCAATCCTTGGCCGTCCGAGCTTATGGACTCTAAAGGCCATGGTGTTGAGCTACCACTTGATGGTGAAGTTTCCAACATCAAATGGAGTGAGGCAAATCAGGGGCAACCAGGCCATGGCTCGACAATGTTTTGCTGCCAAACTTCAAGCAAAAGGCCAGCCATCATAGACGGGGATCCAACCCGAGCTTCCTGTTGGGTTGGATGCCCGAGATGATCTATCCAAGGAACGAGCCCAACCGTCCGAGGATCTTTTGGAGATTTCACCGAGGAAGGAGAATCCCCAACAAACTATAAAGATCGGCTCACACCTGGATGAGGTAACGAAGGGTCGGCTAACTGCTCTTTTGCAGAAAAATATGGATCTCTTTGTCTGATCGGTTGCAGACATGCCCGGTATCGACCCTGAGATGATGTTCCATCACCTGAAGATGGATCTAACCTGTCGACCGATTAAACAAAAAAGCGGAGCTTCGTCCCAGAGCGCCAGAAGGCCATATCCGAGGAGGTAGACAAATTGCTCAAAGTTGACTTTATCTGAGAAGCAATGTACCCGAATTGGCTGGCAAATATTGGTCTGATCAAAAAGACGAACAGAAAGTGGCGCATGTGCATCAACTTCGTCGATCTGAATAAGGTCTGTCCAAAGAATAGCTATCTGTTGCCTCGGATAGATCAGATGGTGGATGCTACTTCTAGACATGAGCTCTTCAACTTCATGGATGCTTTTTCCGACTATAATCAGATCCAGATGGCATCGGAAGATGAGGAGAAAACAGCTTTGTTACTGATCGTGAGCTTTATTGTTACAGGATGATGTCTTTGGTTTGAAAATACAGGGCTACCTACCAGTGGCTGATGGACAAGATCTTTAAAGATCAGCTCGACTGTAATATGGAGGCATATGTAGATGATATGCTAGTCAAGAGCCATGCAGTCTCAGACCACATTGCAGACCTTCGGAAGACCTTCGGCACCCTCCGTCGACTCCAGATGAGGCTGAATCCAGCGAAGTGCGCCAAGTTACCGTCAAAAAATTTTTGAGATTCATGATCTCACGAGGAGGCATTGAGGTGAATCCTGAGAAGATCAGAGCAATCCTTGAGATGACTCCATCGAAAATAGTTGGAGAGGTGTAGCATCTCACTGGCAGGATCATCTCGCTCAACCGCTTCATCCCAGATTGGTCAAGAGGTGTCTTCCATTTTTTCAGATCCTCAAGCAGCCAAAAGACTTCCAATAGACTATTGAATGTCAAAAGACGTTTGAGAAATTAAACAATATCTCAGTTCTCCATCATTGCTCACAAAGCCTCAGCTTGGCGAGGAACTGCTGCTGTACCTCGCTGTCTCTCCAGTAGCGATCAGCGCAGTTCTTATTCGAAAAAATAATAAATTCAGAGGCCCATATATTACACCAGCAAAGTCCTTCACGACGTAGAGATCAGATACTCTAATAAGCTTGAGAAGCTGATTTTTGCATTGGTTGTCACGGCAAGAAACTGCGGCCTTATTTCAGGCTCATACAGTGGTGCTGCTCACAGATCAACCGATCAAGACCATTCTCCACCGTTCGGATACTTCAGGACGGATTGCAAAGTAGGTGCTGGAACTTATTGAACTGGACGTGCAGTACCATCCAAGACCCGCTATCAAGGCCCCAGTGCTGGCGGACTTCATTCCTGAATGTACCATCCCGAACGGGCAAAGCTCACAAGATGGAGAAGGCTCAAGGGCTGTCGAGTGCTCGAAAGCTGGTGAAAGCTCAAGGGGTGAGGAGACAGACGTAGGATCTGATCCTAAAGAGTTATGGACGCTGCATGTCGACGGCTCGTCGAATGCTTCTGGAGCTGGAGCCGGACTAATTTTGACAGGTCCTTAAGGCGACGTTGTAGGATACGCACTACACTTTGAATTCTCAGCCACCAATAATGGGGCAAAATATGAAGCTCTGCTTGCCGGTCTCAAGGTGGCAAGAGAAGCTGGAGCCCAGCACCTCAAAGTCTTCAGTGACTCCTAGCTGGTGGTGGGACACATAAAGGATGGATACGAGGCACAAGAGGAGAATATAAAAAAATACCTTCAGAAGGTAAAAGATTTAATCTCAATCTTTCTGAGCTTTGACATGCAACAGGTCCCTAGAACAGACAATGCCGCACTATCAAAACTAACAGTCTTATTGTTCGCTGATTTAGAGAATGTGACCTACTTCGAGGTGCTCAAAGCCTCGGCCCTTGAGGAGCCTCTCGTTGTTCTACAAGTTGATGAAGAACCCTACTGGATCGATCCCCTGCTCAAGTACCTTAGGTCAGGTGAGCTACCCACTGACTGCAAGGAAACCCGAAAGATAAGAAAGCAGGCTACCCGCTATGTTTTGTATGATAACAAGCTGTATAAGCGATCATTCTCCCTGCCTTTTCTGAAATGTCTACACCCATCTGAGGCAAATTATATGCTACAGGAGGTCCACGAAGGAATCTGCAGAAGCTACTTGGTGGGTAAATCTCTCTCTTACAAAATCCTTCGGCAAGGCTACTACTGGCCCATTATACAGCAGGATGCAGATGCCTTCGTCAGAAAATATGATCGGTGCCAGAGAATCTCCAGTATTCAGCATCAACCGACAGCATTTCTATCTCCCATCAGCGCCCCGTGGCCATTCGCTCAGTGGGGAATGGATATCCTTGGTTCTTTCCCTCTTGCGTCTGGTCAGCGCAAGTTTCTGCTGGTGGCCATCGACTATTTCACAAAATAGATCGAGGTCGAGCCTCTGGCTCATATATCCGAGGCGAAGGTGAAAGATTTTGTTTGAAAATCAATCATCTACCATTATGGTCTTCTTCGAGTACCGATCACAGATAACGGCAGACAGTTTAGTGATGTTCGACTTCGTGAATTCTACAGAGAATATGGAATAGGGCATCGCTTTACCTCGGTTGGCTATCCGCAGGCAAATGGAGAGGTGGAGGTGACCAACAGAACTCTCCTGCAAAGCTTGAAGGCCAGAATTGATCGAACTGAAGGGTCTTGGGCGGACGAGCTTCATCATGTGCTGTGGGCCTATCGAACCACTCAGAGGCTTCCAACAGATGAGATTCCTTTCAATCTTGCATTTGGAATCGAAGCAGTTATCTCTGTGGAATTCGGGCTTCCATCTCCCGGAGTTAAGGAATATAATGAAGATACCAATTCTATATGGCTCCTAGCCAATCTTGACTTGATCAAAGAAACAGGGAGCGTGCCACTATCAGAATGGCTATCTATCGTCAGAGGGTGGCCAGGTACTACAATGCCCGGATCAAAACCAAGAATTTCAAGTTGGTGATTTGGTATTGCGGCGAGCCGAAGTGTCACAGTCCACTGAGCAGGGAAAGTTATCATCCAACTGGGAAGGTTCTTATCAGGTGGACGAAGTAGTACATCCAGAGACCTATCAGCTCAAGTAACTCGATGGGACTCCACTCCCCAGACCTTGGAACTCTGCCAACTTGTGCATATATCATCAGTAATGTTGCAATGTTGTCATCAAGGTTCGCTGTACCGGTACCGGACGGCGTACCGGTGGCGG
>KE505606.1:1842-17395 GCA_000441515.1 Elaeis oleifera | reverse complement strand
CATTTATTATAATTTCCAGGATGATGCTTCTGGAGGATAATCAGATTGCCTTCCACTCTGAGGATGGTCTGACTTTTGATGGTGTCAAAGATTATTCACGTCAAATTGCAGAAATGATGGGCTTAGGAAGTGACTCTGAATTCCTTCAAGCTGGTGTAAGTTCTTCTTTAGAAGGAAAATAAACTTTTCTGGCATAATCTATTGATGTTACATGTTAGTTTGCTGTTTGCTTGATATCTATGTATATTGATATATTTGACTTAACTCACTTATCATCTTCCAGATGTAAGACAATATTATGATAATTTGGTGGATTTATTGCCTATGTTGTTTCCTTTTGATCCTTTCTAATACTTTCATATTGTGCATCCTCTTTCACTCTCAAAGCTTTTGTTCTCAGTTAAGTTCCTTCCTGCTGCTGATAAGAGACAAACAATAAAATTTAGTCTATTTAGCTCTAGAGACTACTACCAAGACTACATGCATGTGAAGTAGGAGATTATGTTATAAAGTATAAAAAAAATCTTAAGTGGTTATGATATGTTATCTGGAAGAGCACATCCTTCTCGAACATGGGAAGATGTTACAATGGCTCTGCTGAAGCTAGTCTTTCTTCAGTTTGATGGGTGCAGGCACATTAATTTTGAGTAGGGAAGTACAGAATTTGTTGACGCTGAGTGCACAAAAAAGAAAAAGCTCACTTTTGGGAAAACGAGCAAGATGTACCATATAGTAATTGGTTCATCTGATTGCTATGGTTAATAATTCACAATTCTATAATTTGCTAGATAGAATATCTCTTAGGATTCTTACTTGTGACTTAGATATTTTATGATATTGTCTGTATAATTAGATATTATTGTGAAGTAGGTAGAAATGGTAATGTGTTTGTAGGCTTGACTTCATCCCCAGGTGCCTTTTAGATCATCAAGTAGCTATTTCACAGAGTTCTACAGGTCGTTTAGTTGAAGTAGTTGAATCTGGTAAGATTTAAATGTGTACTTTCTTTGTGTAATCCAATGATCATGTCCAACAATCTACAAATTTTATCATTTCTACTTAGGGTTTATCTTTTGAAGCCTTGTTTGCTATATTCTTAGTATCAAGAGGCTTGCTTTCCAAAACATTTCATTCTGTATGATCCCCAAGGCTTGCATCCAATTACTCTTTTCTTTCCCTCTTTATTTGACCACTTCGTATCTTCTCTATTTATCTGCGAATAATCCAATCACTATCACTCCTGACTTCAATCATTCTTTAAAAGTAAATGTTTATATATGTTACAGTTTTAACCAATCCTTTGTCACTTTTAGCTGTAGTAATTCTAATTCTACTCTTGTCTCTCCATATAAAGACTTACCATGTGTTACCATATCCTTGTTACATGCATTTACTTTTTATTTTTGACATTTTAATATGTACAAAATGGTAGGCTTTTTGGTTGTTTCCTATTGTTTCCTGAAATGTAATGTTGTCTCATGGTTCTCTCGCAGAAGCATTTCTTTTCTTCATTTTGCCTTGTACTGGTTTTATCCTATCTCTTTATTTTTTATATCTTTTATTGTTGGAGCATTGAAAATAATTCTAGATACAGCCACTAATGGTTGAGGTTTTTAGTCCCAATATTTGGTACCTTACCGTTTGGTATGATATGCCCCATACTAACACATGGCATGTTGTTGGAGTTGATACAACACCCATTCCATGCATTGATATGGGGGCATGCCGAGCTCTTATGCTGGAATCGTACTGATAAGATAGGCATCACACAACCCGAGTATGAGTCAATACTTACAACTTTGGTCACAATAATTGTTGGAGTGTTTTTTTTAGCTTCAGATCCATGCCTTTGCAGTTGATTTTTTTACTTGATTTTCAATTTTCAACATTTCTTTTGATTATTCAATTATGTTGAAGTTTTAAAGTATTAAAGTTTTAGATAGTTGGATGAAGTTGTCCAGATTGTGGAAGTCTAATTACAAAATATGTATAAAGCTATTCTATTTAAGGATGATTTGCACACATAAGAACAAACAAATCTTTATGCATTTTTACATTGGAAATAACAAAGTTGCCCCTTCTTTTATTGTTTTTGTTTTCATTTTCTTGCTAATTATATATCTGAATTATAATAGAAACAATTAAATCTGTTAATGGAATATTGAATTTAGAATAGTAATGTGGTTCTAACAAATTATACAAGAAGTGCTTAAAAGAAATAGTATGGCCACATGTTGAATGCCTATAATAACAGGATTTGTCATCATTTTTCTAAGAACCACATTTGATGAAATGTATAGGGACAAGAAAATGAATCTTGATGGTCCTAAAAGGGCAATGAAGCCTAGAGATTTATTTACTTATGCGGAAGGTTTGGGTATCCTAATATTCCCTTAGATTGGTCTAGCTCACATATTTCACACCTTTGCAGGTTTGTTAGTTGCAGTAATAAAACCAGAGAAAAGAAAGAAACGAAGTGTAACACTATATGCTTTTCGGGGGTTGCTAACTATTACCCTTTTTTTTGATAAGTACTATGAAGATTCTTGGTTGATTAAGAAATTCAATGATTTGTCAATGTCAGAGGCTGTAGTTTGTTCTATACTGGTGATGAATCTACACAATGAACAGGAACTGGTCTACATAGGATTTTATCCTGCAAGCAGGGTTTTTTCTTCTCCCCACTCTCACCCCACTATATTATCCTAAAGTTTTGGGAGTGATGTTGAGCATTATTGCAGGAGCTACCATGGATGGTTGACATCTGAAAGGTGGGGAAGAGTGTTCTAAACATGTCAAGGCCCCTTATTCTCTAGCAAAGGCTGGATATTATAGGTGAAGACAGACTTCTTTTGCAACTAGATTGTGGGATGAGGATATGAATAGGGGTTTTGGAGCTTTGGTGAAGTAAATGATTTCATGGACGGGCACGGATGGGACTATTGCAGTAGAGAAAATGATGAAGAAATTATTTGTATATGTCTGTGACAATATTGCAAGCTATATTTATTGGTGAGACCCTTTTTATTTTTTTCCTCCCGGTAGGTGAAAAGAATGCCTAAAACCATTGGGCAAATTGTTACTATTGGGATTAAATGAACATTGTGGATAGAAGGACAAAGAGGTGTTTCCTATTTATTTGATGCAGAAAATTGGTAATTCAGGTTGCAAAATGGAACAGAGAAGATCTTCAACTACTCTAAACTTCATATACAAGTAAACATGCTAACATAGTCTAGTTGTTTTATGACAACAGTTCGAAATTCAATATGCATTTCATATAATTCAAGGTCGTAAAATATGGTGAATTTGATACTTAAAATGATGGTCATAATTCAAGTGTAATTATGAAAAGCAGTAATGTTGCTGACATACTAGATAATAATTTCAATTGCTGATTCATTGGCACAAATCTTGAAGGATGGAAATTTTGCAGTACTGGCTTTGGACAGGCACTATTGATTTTCACTATTTTGGCATAGATGCACAGATTCTTTGAAATAAAGATAGAGCCACAACTTTGTGAGTACTTTTGGTTGTTCCATATTCTTAGCTTCTTTGGTACTTGCTGAAAAGCAAACTTGATCTTCAGAACTCTGTCAGACGAATACTATGTTACCATTTAGTTCTTGCACATTTTTCAGTTCAAATACTTCATTGCTTGTTTTTGGATTATTGTTGCATGCATTAGTATTCCTTTTTTCTCTCACCCACCACGTAATGTATTATTCTTGCTCTGGATGTTGATGCAGCATGAGTGCTGATGCAGGACAAATTGGGAATGGCCTGCATTGCATGGGAGGACCTAGGAAATGGAGTTGGGTCAACAATCACCTTCCTGTCCTGTCATGGAAAACAGGGCAGAAAATGTGTTTTGGCATTTGCAAAATTCAAAAGGCCAAAAAAGGTTTCTATTGTAGGTCTTTAGATGAGGCACAGGTCCAAAGAACAATTTTTAAAGAAACTTGTCGATCGGTGGGTATCCTCTTATAAACAGAAATTTGGATCGCAGATTTTATGTTTATATAGGAAGCAAGAGCAAAGTGAAGTTTAGAGGAGGAAAAAAGATGAAATATAATAGAAGAGATAGAAGACAGATCAAGGAGGGGGAGGGAGGAGACAGAGAAGGGTCAAACCCAGTCTAAAGAAATCCTTTCTTCTTTCATAAAAATCACATACCATCCTTATAGGCCCTTTATAATATTCTGTAACTTGTTTATGAGTAAAGTAGGACTAACAATAACCAAGAAACTAATCACCAAAATCTCCTCTCAAATGGAACATTTAGAATCCCACAATGCCCTATTTAGAAAGACACTTAAAACAGCTTCAAATCTATTCCTAATTGCTTATAACTTGCCCAACCCAATATGTACCTAAAATAGGGCTCTTTAGTACCAGTTCTACTTGAAATAATAGGACTCTAGAACCCACTTTAAAATTACATAAACCAATAAAATACCAAAAATGCAATAACATTTAGGTAAACTGAATTTCTTTTTGCCATGAAGTGCTGTAGCCTTCGGCATGCTTTAAAATCATATTTTGTCAAAGTGGCATCATTCATCTCTTTCTTGTTCCAAGGAACAAGACCATTTCTCATATTTATTTCTTGTGATAAAGTTTAAGAAGACAAGTCTTTGATAATTTCAGGTCCGGACAGTGTTGGACGTGGAATGTGGTTTTGGTAGCTTTGGAGCTCACTTATTCTCATTGAAATTAATGACTACTTGTATAGCAGCTTATGAGGTATTTGGGAGTCAAGTCCAATTAACCCTTGAAAGGGTCTTCCTGCAATAATTGGGAATTTTGTTTCAAGGCAACTTCCATATCCATCACTCTCTTTTGACATGGTCCATTGTGCTCAGTGTGGAATTATCTGGGACAAAAAGGGTACTGGAATCACTGTCTTCTTTCCCTTATTTAGGTTGAAATGGATAATTCGTTCAATACAGCAACTTATATAAGATTCTAGAGTTGTCTGCCAGAACAGTAATATCTATTCTTTCCACTACAAACTTCTAATTGTCAGAAAATTTGCTTCTGCTCTTGGTTTGAAATTATACCATAATTTGCAACGTGGTAAAAGATGTCAACATCTTCATTTTGTTGATTGTCACTTCTCCTGTGTTATTATGAATACAGCAGTACTTTTTTAATCGTTATAGAAAGTTAGTGCACTACTTCTAAATTTAATAGCATAAGATATATTCAGTTTGCTTTCCATGTGTATTCTTTCATTCCTATGCATGAGTTCTGCACTGAATAGTATATGGAGTTTGTAGTTACATTTACACATGCAATCCATAGTGCCGTTTCATGCACTATTTCATTCTCTTAGTCCCTTTCTGTGGGGCAAAACAATAGCAAGCTACCTCACATTTCATAGATAAATGAAATGAGACAAGAAGCGCAAAAAAATTTATGGAGCAAAGTATGTCTCCAACACTTATACCTGTGCATGTTTGGCTTAATGACCTTTCACTGCACTTTCTTAACTTGTTTTCGAGTTTCATGGCACCAAAGCATGCGATTGTCATCTCAAGTTCTTAAAAACTTTGTGGTAGATTCTTTCATGTTTTGCAATCTCCAACTTGTTGATTAAATCATTCTCCATTCCTCACCATATTGGACCATTAGAATATTCAATTTTTGGAACTGCATAATATATCCTATATGCTTGTTGAGAATTTCTCAGAATCACATAGGGCCATCTGATTTTGTTTATAAAAGAATCTGCATTAATACAGCCAAATTTGAGCATCATTAAATACTCTTCTGCTCCATTCTTATATTCAAGTGCTACTGGAGTTTTATTTCTGTTTTCTGTGAGCATCATTAATTCTATAACCAGCCTTTGCATGCCTGATTGGCTTAGTTCACTTATTTAATCTTTGGTATTGTGTTGGCCTTTAATATCAATTTCACCTACTTATGAATTAGATGTTTAATTTTCTTCTTTTTCAAAAATACTTTAACTATTTTTTGCCAATTTGGGCCACTTATTCACATATAGCAAATGCAAATAGTAGCATGACATTTTTTGGAAAAGCCATGTTTGCATGTGTCAAATTGGATGAGTATCCATAAAACTGACCAAAAATAATTGGTACAAGACTTGAGAGTTATTTGTTATTTAATGGAATATTGCCTCATGTCTCATGTCAATTGCTCATCAACTCCGTTGAGGCAGATGGTGCTTTCATAATTGAAGTTGATCGGCTACTTAAGCCAGGAGGATACTTTGTTTGACATCGCCTACCAGCAAAGCTCAAGGTAGTTCACTCGGTGCACGAAACAGCATCATCTTCACATTCATTGAAGAATTTGCCCAGAAAATCTGCTGGAGTCTATTAGGAGAGCAAGATGAGACATTCATTTGGCAGAAGACTGCAGATTTCAATTGCTATGCATCTCGGTGAGGATAAAATATTGAGTTTCGTGCATTATGTTGTTGTTGTTGTGATTAAGCTTGTCATTCTAATTCTGTAGCTAGAAATGATTCTTGAGAAAAAATTTGTAACATCATTTGTGTCATTTGCATTATAGCAAGCAGGGTGCTGTACCTCTCTGTACAGAGGAAGACGAAGAATCATATAATAAAGCCCTCCTTGCATGTTTAAGTGGAACTACCAGCAAACGGTGGGTTCCCATCCAAAACACATCCAACTGGCTTGCTGGCTCCCAATGGAACTTAGAAGAACTTGACATTCATGGAAAGTATTTGTTCTAAAATGTTTGATTTTTAGTATTCCACAGTCTTTTCTTTGTTCTTAGAATATTCTGGTACTGAACTGCAATTGAATTTGCTGTCTCCTAAAGTGCCTTAGTGATTGACCTTTGCTTCCCTCCCCAGAAGTTCATCCCGATGAATTCATGGAGGACTTAAATGCATGGGAGACAGCTATAAAAGACTATTGGCCTTTGCTTACACCCTTGATATTTTCGGACCATCCAAAGAGGCCTGGTGAAGAAGATCCGTTACCTCCATTTAACATGGTGCGTAATGTCATGGACATGAATGCTAATTTTGGAGGGCTAAATGCTGCACTTTTGGAGGCTGGAATGTCTGTTTGGGTGATGAATGTTGTACCAACTGGGGTTCATAATACACTTCCCCTAATACTTGATCGAGGTTTTGCTGGTGTTTTGCATAACTGGTAGGTGACTTTTGTTCTCCTTTTTGCCCATTCAATCCTTGTTTAAGTTAATATTTATAGGGAGGATGATTAAATGCCTGGTTCTGTGCACTGTGGTCTTGATTGTTTTCAGAGATAATATTAACGTCATTTTGTTATTTTATGTTTGACATCAAATTGAACAATGTCAAAATTATACTGGTAACAAATGGAAGTAGAAGGATTTGAATATGTCAAGGACTTAAACATCTGTGAACATTTTGACAAGCTGATTATGTCTTTAAAAAATATATACACAACAAGTTGGGTTTAGCTTATGTTGAGCTTTCATGCATTTATGTTTTATTTGGTGTAGAGAAAATGTTGTTCAGTAATTGTAAATCATGTTTGCATTTGATAAGCTAGAGCAAGATTGATTGCTTGAGTATCCTTATTTTTGGAATATATTTGACTGGGATCACACAGGCCTTTACAAGTAATAACACCAAATAGCTGGATTAGATTGAATACTAAAGAAGGATGGTGGGATTCTTGGTATAATTTTTTAGAGACTGTGTCCTAGCTAGATGGCTAAGCACATATTGTTAGAATGAAGTAGAGTATCGGTTTTCTTATTATAAATGATTCTTGTGCCAAGGTACATATGACTACGTATGAATCACCCTATATATGAAATCCTCTAACTGGAATGAGCTTTCCATCTGGCAGTCTGAATATTGTTGATGGTCCTTTAGGTTAGATTGTTGAGGGCGGTATTCATTAGCCAAATCCATTTCATGTATGTTTCTGCGTGAACACATATATTTGTGAGCTTTTCGGTATGTTTGTGTGCATTAGCATGCTATTCATGCATGCCAACTGTATGCTTATCTGTTTTTGAACTCATGTACGCATGCACACATGGTGGGGGAAGAGGGGAGGGGGGGGGTGGTGACAGAGAGAGGGAGAGAACTTATCATGTTTCTGAGCATCTATAAAGAAAAGATTAATTCTTTTTCATTCATCTAGAATAGAATCAATCAAATTTTAATATGATGGATTCGAATCTTGTCTTTCATTCTCTTTATTTTGCTGGATCTAGCTAGTTGAGCAACTTTCGCATGCTGATATATCACTTCTAGCTATAAAATTCTTGGTGCAGGTTCCAGTTTGTAGAATAATTGCTTATGTGGAGGTGCTCTTCATTCTTTTGCAGGTGTGAACCTTTTCCAACATATCCCCGAACATATGATTTGCTTCATGCTATGGGGCTTCTATCTCATTATCTCACTTTAGAGAAGTGCAGTCTATCAGCCTTACTATTGGAAATGGACCGCATTTTGCGTCCAGAGGTAGAGTTGTTCCTTTCTTGGTAGTTGCTTTCTTGTAGAAGATACTGAGCTATCGCATCAAGCTTTCTTTATTCTCTAATTTTACATTTTAGTATGTTTGTCACTCAATAATTCACCAGTAAAATTTAGACAGCAAGAGGCTGGAATTTATTTTTGAGTTATCCAATCGTAACTTCTGCTTATAAGCTGTCTACTTGATGCCTTTACCCAAAATGGGCTACAAATGTTTTCTTTTGTTAGTAAGCCAGCTGGTTTAGTTAAAGGCATTGCTTTTTATGGCAATGCTAGGTTCAAATCATGCTGGACCATGCTGTATTGCACCGAGTGTGAGAGAGAGTAGGGGAGCTTAGTGTGGGGAAATATCTGCCCGAGTTCATGTTCTTGTTTCTTTGTTAACTTGTTTTCATAACACATATTTACCTAATTTTCCCAACCATAGGGCATATCTCAATTGTTAATTGTCCAAATTTATGATGGTTTAATTTGCCTAGGTTCAACAATGGTGGCAATTTGGATGTATTTAAACATGGGCAACGGGCCGTGCCACCCATTACATGGCCTGACCCGGCATGAAACGGGTCGTGCCAGGCACGGCCCGTTAGCTATAGTAATGGGCCATGCTAGGCATGGCCCATTAGAAAGGGTCTGGGCTTGGCTGAGGGTTTGTGGCCCGCATCTCAAGCTCGGCACGGCACGGCCCGTGCCAGGCATAGCCCTTTCTTTTTCTTTTTCTTCCTTCTCTTCCTCCTGCTGCCTGCCCCCACCCCCATCCCACTGTGTGAGGCCCAGGTCACGATCGTCCCGCCGTATCTGGCTCCGCACAACCATCAAACTACCCTCCCCTCCCCTCCCTCCCCGGTTTCGGTGTCACCAACCTCCCTCGCCTCCTCTCCTTGGCCCCAGGCACCTCCCCACCCGTGTGACCGCCCCTGCACCTTTCGTGTCGTGGTCCACATCCCCCCTCGCGCGATCCATTGGGAAATAATAATAAAAAAAAGCTCCGCAACCCCTCCCCTGTTGCGCCCTCGGGCTCTGTCGGCCGCCGCTCCTGCGGCTTTGCCGACACCAATCCCTCCCCCACCCCACCCCACCCCAGAGCTCCCAATGCCCAGACTTTGGGCTGATTTTATAAAAAAGAAAAAAAAGAAAAGGGCCGCCCATCAGGCCCGCAGGCCTGATGGGCCACGGGCCGTGCCAGGCACGGCTCGCCAGACCCCGAGCCTAGGGCCGTGCCAGGCCGGGTTCGGGGTAAATGGCCGTGCCTGGCACGGCCCGTTTGGACCCTAGCCCAATGGGCCTGAGCCGGGTCGTGCCAGGCACGGCCCGGTGCCCATGCATAGATGTATTCAATAAAATTTTTTTTCCTAATTCCAAAATTACTTTCATAATGTTCTCATTTTAAGTTCTTAGAACTTTTAAAAAGTTCATTCGGACCAACCTTATATTAATAATAATTATTTACATTTATCTTGAGATGCTATCAGGTCATAAGATATGGTGCTTTTGCTGCAAAGGTAAACCCCTTGCACCAGCTGCAACTTAATGAAAATCTCTAATTAGTCTTAGTACACTCCTTGCCTTTGTTTATATCAAGTTCGCCTCATTTTAGAATCACTTTGCATGACTTCGTAGTCTTCCTCTTTCTCAGCTTGGCTAGCTTGTTGATTATTTCTCACATTTTTACCTAATTTACACCAATCAGTTATTTACTTATTCACATGTGAATTTATGAGTTCTACCAACTATATATGTAACTCTCATCCTGTAGTGCAGCATAATTCCAGTCTCCCATGTGTCTGACAAAATTCAAACCATCACATTGGTTCACATTGGCTGGCTTGTCCATTTCTTGATGCCTAAATGTAGAAATTTTGGCAATTGTATACCTTAAATACACATGGGTCATTAACATGTCTGGTAGACAGTTTCATGTAATCTAAAATGGCAGATATTATTTCTTTTTTATCATTAAAATTTCACACTTGTGCTTGTGTATATAGGCTTTCGTATTTTTTATTCATGTTGCAATCTGATCTTTAATTAAATTTTCTTCCCATTTTATATGGGTAAATATTGGGTGTGTATTTTAGCTGTTCTTAACTGGTTGTTTTCATGTACTGTTTTGGTTAGGGATGGGTTGTTTTACATGATAAAGTTCAGGTGATAGAAAAAGCAAGAGCACTTGTGACTCAGATTCGTTGGGATGCACGGGTTATTGAGTCACAGAATGATAGCGACCAGCGGTTGCTTATATGCCAAAAGCCATTTTTGCGGAAATGATTAGCTTTTGCCTGGGAAATTTTGGATCTGCTGATGACGTGTTCCAATTATGGTAAGCCCACCTCTCACAAAAATATGCAAGTGTTTTGTGAGAGATACAAATATTTGTGAAATGGACGTGTGAAACCTATCCGACTTTTTTGTTAGGATTCAACTTGAAAAGAAGGGTCCATTTTTGTTGAGGTACAAGCAAAATCGCTATAGCAATATCTTCTTTCCTTCAAGGTTGATCATCACTGAAACTTAGAAGAACACTATTTGGTTTCTTCTGGTTGATCATTCCATTGAATTTTCTACTAAAAATAGCATGTCTTTACTATCAGCCGATAGCCAGTGTTGGCCTTAAATGAGGGTCAAAATATTGAGCCAAAAGTAGGGTGAAATTTGTGATCTCCTCGTGCTTTCTGGCTTCTTCTTTTTCTTTTCTTCTTCTTCTAATCATTTTATCCTGCTATTTATATTAAATGCATGGAATTATTTCATGATTGCAGGACAGTATTCATGAAATTCACTGTTTCATTATATTCCCAGATGCTTTTGATTGGATACAATGGAGTGTATAATCATAAAGGCGAACAAGGGGACTATCAATCATCACAGAGTTCCACGTCCATTTACCAAAATTTTGTAGTGTATTATTAAATTGAAACTTGCAGTATCTGAGTGGCACTAATTATTCTTTTGAGGAGAGAGGTGGGTGACAAGCTGACAGCAGTGACGTTTATTTTAACATCAGTGTAACCTATTGCTTCTTTTTTTTAGTATCTGGCATATTCTCATGCATTTCGTGAGATGTTAATAGGAACGTCGCGATCCAACGACTTCCCCCCCCCCCCGCCTCTCTCTCTCTCTCTGCGTGTGTGTGTGAACTCAAATTCTTGAGGCAAATGTGTGGTCTGCAAAGGATGCTCTCTGGTCTAATGAACGGGCTTTTCTTGGTGGACCTCGTCTTTGGTCTCATTGTAGACTGCTTTCAATGGGCCATATTGCCGCTATTATTTACTCTAAACCTGTTTTGTTCCTGAGTAATCCTGAACAAAGCTAAATACATTTATTTAGGTTTGTTGAGTCATATGATTTTGATGAAAATATAGAATTTAAATCTAAAAGCTATGAAAAATTAATGCAAGAGAAACAAGAGTCAAGGAAACCCGATATTTACTTTGTAATATGAAATTTGATGAGAACGATAAAATTAAAAAGTTAAATTATTATGCAATTGGCATGCGCCACCGTGGGGATCGAACGCACGACCGCAAGGTTAAGAGCCTTACGCTCTACCTACTGGGCTAGACGAACTAGTACTGCCTATTGTTGTACCTAGCCTTTGTCCTTCTCATACACGTTATTTTGTACATTTTGTTGGTACTTGATTTCCTTGAGACCTAAAACTGACCAGCAACACCATCTATTTCAACACAAGGGCCAGAAATATTATAGTGTGGAAGGTGGCATCCCACTGGTATAAAGGCCGATGTATAACACATTACCACGTCCCACAAAATTCATTAGGCTCATCTAGTGCCACCTTGGCAATTCAATGTTAAGCAATATTTCGTATTTCTTAATTTCTGCAAGTAACGTAACTTTTCTCATGCAAAGTATGATAACATTTCGTGTTCATGAAATGGACACCCCTTAGGATTACTTGGTTGTACCTCGGTCCAAATTTCTTCTCACACCTAAGGGGAATACAACATGCTAAAAATACTGTGAGGGAATTTAATGAGCTGAAATACAACAGTCAAAACGTAATCAGCCAGAGTAAAACAAAATGAGGTAAAAGACAATCGGCAAAAACACAATGGTATAGGGTTGAAAACAGATTAGATATAGATCGGATATCGTGAATCCAATCAATATCTATTTTATTCGATGAATATACACGCGGGTATGGATATTATTCAGATTCCAAAATTTGTATCTAGCTTTATTTCTCTTAGAAGTTCATAAGTGCTATATAAGAATAAATAAGATTACAAGTAAAATTGGATATTCAAATACTGATCAAATAATTATTTAGGGATATATCCTTATCTATTTGTTTTGATGAACATATATGTAGATATAATATGGATATAATTAAATATCTAATTTTATCCATATTCAAATAGATTTGGATATGAAAATGGATCCAGATATTATTCATTCCACTTTCATCCTTGCACTAGAACAAAATACAATAGGCAAAGTATAACAAGCTGATGAACTCCTTTAATTAGGTATCCAGTGCTCAGCTTCAGCGTAATTCTTTGCCTGCATGCTTCGATCAGAACCAGATTGACCAACAAAGTATCAACCTCGAGGAGATAAATAAGGTATTCTTTGTTGGTTACTTGATTTTTCAGATCTTACGCCTTCAAAAAGAATAACTTTTGTTGCCGCTAAGCTCTAATGATGCCGCATTGGAAAGTTGGCCGAATGCATTGGTGGACATGAGCCGTCCTCCACAATCAGAGGAACTGCAAAAAAAGTTCTCTTATCAGAGTGTGTCTGGCGTGCCTAAGTCAACTCCAGCTTAAAGAACAGTCGAAGGAGGAAGAAAAATGAGTAGGAGCGAGGCGCTAGCCTTTTCCATCCAGAGTTCGGCTTTATCTGAGGATCCCCTCCTTACTTCTTTATATTATGAGAATATTGTAGACCATTACGTAGAAGTCTGGTAGGTTGTTGGGATCTATATGGTCACGATCTAAGAGATTGTTGGGATTTGTCCACTATCCATTGTCAGAGTTGTTAGTTGTGCTTGCAAACTGATCAATTAGTCATAAGTATTGGTCGCAGATTATGTCCATATCCTGAAGATTGTTGGAGAATCTTAGAGATCATCCGTACGGTCGAGAAGGCTAGAACCTAAGATGAGGTTCTATCCAGAGCATACGGTGCTCCACAAGTCATCAAATGCTGTCGACCAAGTCCCTATCTTAGGATCAGTAGTTGGCCAAGGTGAAGGTCGGGCGAAGACCAATATTGTAGTATTACCTTATCTTGGGAGGTGGTCTAGTCTTGTTGGGCCATTGATAGATGCTCGATTTCAACTCAAGGAGGAGAGATCAGGTCCCATAATGGGCAATGCCCATAACAACTTCTTTTCAACTTCTTTTCTCTTCCTACTATAATATCTTTCTTAAAAAGCTCTTATTTCTTCTCCTTTTTCATTTCCTCCAATCTAAGCTCTTATTTCATCCAATGTTCGGAACATTGTATGGGATTTAGGAACTCATCCAAAACTCTGATTGACCTTATCTGATTACTTGTGCCGCTTATGATTTACTTGGATTTAAAATTGAGATGCTGCAGGATAAATGAAAGATTACATTTTTTTTTATGGATATATGCAACTGATATCTAAAAGATCAAACATAGTTGTGTTTCCACTATAAATCTTTGTCGCATATTCTCTTTAAGTTTCTGCATAAAACCTTTATTTTTACCCAGAAAATCGAAATCCACCAGGATATGAGCTATGTTCTCACAAAGAATATATTCGTTGTTATTAGAATGGCCTCGATGCAAAAATTGCATGAAGCAAGTGTTTTCTTTGACACGTATGATTTGTCCTGAGCAATGCTATCAAAACCAGTTCATTCCCCCAACGTGACAAGAGGAGACCGCTATGTCACATATAGTGTACTTGGGGATTGGTCCACTCATTGGTCATGTCAGAACTACGAAATAAACTGGGGAAAAATAGTGGTGCTGAACGGCACTTTTTCATATAACTAACATATTAGAGCGCATTGCGCCGCGTATCTTTATTATTTAGAATAATACAAATCTTAAAATATTATTTTTTATCAATGACATGGTTATTAATACATTTCTATCAATATATTAATATATTATCAAATATTTTTAATCTTTTAAAATATTATCTTAAAAATATTATTAGTTTCACTTAATGTAAGAAATATTATTGATTAATATTTATATTAAATAATTATTAATTTTATCAATAATCTTTGACAATCAAATACATCCGATGGATGTATTGATCGATCAAATTATTGGAATCTTACCTCCATCAGATTTGAGCTAAAGGTTAGGATAAGTTATGCAGGGCCGACTGAAAGATAAAATCACTAAAATTTTTGCTTTAGGGCCCATTTGCTTTAGGCCCCACTATCCATTTGATTTCATTATTTTAGTATCTTAAGCACAAACAATCTCAAGTCATGTGTTGCCTTCCTTTTCTCTTTTCCACTAATAGCTATGTAGTCTTCGAGGTTAGCTTTCCTCAAAGTAGAGGCACGCCACCATTATAGCATAGCTTAGGATTCCATGCTTTATGGGGTATGGCCTCTCAAGAAGCTATTTCTTCATTTTTCAATATAAAGCTGCTTCCTTTCCAAGCGGACCAAACCTCCCACGTAGGAACTTCTCTGGGTACAAATGATCTATTGTCCACACCGAGGCTTTTGTGCTTGTGGATTTGGAATACAGCATGAAAATTAGAAATTTTTATACGCACCTCCGTAGCGATAAAAAGTCAGAGATAGAGTAAAAGGCTGAGGAGTCGTGTGTTGGTACACTGTCCACATGGATAAGACAGAGGTAGTTAGATAGAGAAAGATGGGAGAGAAGAATCATTCTAACACAGCTCTCAGCTCGCCATCTCGCCATCTCTTCCTGCCCGCCCGCACGGTCACCGACTTCCAGGATTATTAATTTTTTCTTAAAAAATTATTTAAAATTAATTATTTATATATATAATAGATTAAATAATTTTTGAATAATTTAAATAATTTAAAATATATATATATATTATTTATTAATGATAAATTGAAGTCGTTAGACAATGATAGT
>KE505605.1:200201-210225 GCA_000441515.1 Elaeis oleifera | reverse complement strand
ACCTCCTCGAGCCCCGACCCACCTCCCTTCGGTTGCCTTCGGTCCCCTCTTTCCCCACCATTAGATCCAGCTTCACCAAGCCACCGATCATCTCCTCGAGCCTCGAGCCCCGGCCTGCCTCCTCCAGCTGCCTTCGATCTCCCTCTTCCTCCACTATTGGATCCAGCTTCCTCAAGCCGCCAGCAACCTCCTCGAGCCCTCGACCCGCCTCCCCTGGCTACCGCTGGTCCCCTCTTTCCCTCACCGTCGGGTCCGGCTGCCTCCCTGAGCCCCGAGCTCCCAACCTACCTCCCACGATCGCCTCCTCGAGCCCCTACCTGCCTTCCCGAGCCTTTGGCTTGCTTCCCCGGCGGCCTCCCTAAGTCCCCGACGGCCTCCTTGACGCCCCGGACCCCTCCCCGACGCCCCAACCCACCTCCCCCTTCTTCTCCCCGCCTTCCTCTTTCCTCCCCCTCCCTTCTTCTAGTTTTAGGATATCATCTAGTGGATGTAGGCTCTTCTTAATTATCATGTTCTCCATGTTAATCAAGAAGAAATTAAGTTAGTAACCAAGCAGCTAACTTTGCTCTTAAAAGTAGCTTCTATATTACTGACTTTCAGAAATTCTGCTAGTGCGGTTTATGAATATCATCTTAATTATTTTTTATTCCCTAGGTTCCCAAATGTTATGTTCAATTTTAGTCTAGCTTGCTTATCCTTTAGTATATGATATAGAGACATAGGCTCTTATTAACATCACCTGAAGATTGTATCCTACTCCTTTTTATGTTTACAGATCATTGCTTACTGTTGAAGCTAATCTTTTTCATATTTCGGAGAAGGCTTTGGCATATCATATTAATAATTCACTCATGCAGAATTTCTTCTTTGGATCATCATGCAAAATGTCAGGTAGAGAGAGCATTCTATTTACAAACTCTAATTTATGCTTTGTCTTATAATATCCTACATACTTTCTATTTGTGCCAAGCTAACAGTATTGCTGTTAATAGTAAGAGACTTTGGTTGCGAATTCATGCTCTTACTACTTCCATTTCTACTTTTTCATTGTAATGCTGTATCGTCTTCTCTTTCAAAGGCTAGGATATTGGGAGTTTCAATTTATGCTCTCTACTAGATATGCTATCTTTCAATCAACCCCTTTTTAGTGTTGCTGTAAGCCTGTTTATCATATGCCCCTTTCTTTATAGATGCAACCTCTATGTCTGCTGTGATGTCACTTGCACTGATACCACTTGTTGGGGATCCGGTACCATCTGTTGCGGTAGGAAGAAAAAATAAAAAGAAACACAAAATCAAGTACGTGGAATAGCCCAAGTGCTACTTCTATGGGGCATGCAAGCTTCACTATGAAAAAGAAAATAAGTACAAGAGGAGATACTCTCAACGCTCCGTTCACAAACCTTTCTCAACTAGAAGCTATCCTCACAAAAACTCTCTTAAAATCTCCCAAGGAGAACCTCTCACAAGTGCGCCAGTACCAAGGTCCTCGATGCCCCTAGATGCCTTCTATGGATCAAACTGCAACATCATACCTCTATAGCTGCTCTGCCTGATGCTCTGTTGGCTTTGCCTGCATCTGCTCTACTGGTTGCTTATGCTTGGCACTCATCAAACTCCTCTCGACTGTTGTCTGAGCTCTCTCTCCGCTCTTCACCATTCTATTGCCCACAGGGCTCTTAAATCCTAAATCTGAGTCACTCAATAACAGAGCTTTAACATGATACAAAACCTTCTTGGCCCGTCTGATCTTGACCACAAGCATCTCCAGCTATCGAATCGTGCAAACAAAGCCTCAGATCATATCCGCTTGCTGCCTAGCCGTCAGATCAGGACCCAGATCATGATCACGAGCCTTTGAAGCCGTCCGATCGCACGCTGATCCATAGAAAATCCCATGGACTACGAGAAACGCCCTTAGAAACATCCCGATCCATCATAGACCATGCAAAATGCATGGGGAAATGCCGCCAGTCCATGCCTCATGCGTGGACCATATGAGGTCGTACGGGCCACACCTGCGTGCACCCACCTGGGCCTGGGCCTGGGCTGCACCGCTTGGGCCTAGGCTGCTCCTGCAGACACCTACGCACTCCCACATGCGCTTGGGCTGGCTCATATGCCTGCATGCGCCTGGATCAAGCCTGCATGCTGCTGGGCCATGGTCGCAGGCCTGGGCCCCTGCTAGCCTTCGGGCCTTCTTCTTCTTCTGGACTACGCATTTGGGCCCCGTTGGTTCGTGCACTGCATGCCCCACTGCTCCACATTTTTGGGCTCCTCATGATGTGCTCTTCAAGCTGGGCTTCTCCGCATTTAGATTTTCACTCTTGTGGATCAAATTTGAGATATTTATTTTCAACAATTTTTACCTCGACTCGACATTCGACCTCCACATGATTTTGAAAGCTTTTGGATCTTCTCACCCCCATGTTCTGAGACAATCGCCTACTACTCTTGGATCGACAAACATAGGAGTCAAGCCAAGCAGCTTGATCCCATCTCCATCCTACATGACCTAAGACCTGCTTGAGGTAGCCACCTGTCGATGCCCGAGTCTCTCGTCTCGTGCCCGATCCATCTTTTCTAAAGCTCCACCTCGCACTGGGCTTCCACTGGCATCCTCCATGTAGACGGCTCCTCCTTGCACAAGAGAGCATCAATCAAACCTTCGTGGTTGATCTCCATCTTGATTGCACTAGTCTTCTACATCTTCAATCTTAATCACTGCCACTGCAACCTGAACTCTGGTACCATCCAGTTCTGACACCAATTATTGTAATGTCACTTACTCTGATACCACTTTTTGGAGATCCATACTATCCATTGCGGTAGGAAGAAAGAGAAAATAAATAAAAATATATAATCAAGTACGTAGAATAGCCCAAGTGCTACTTCCATAGGGCATGCAAGTTTCACTATGAAAGAGAAAGTAAATACAAGAGAAGATACTCTTAACTCTCTGTACACAAATCTTTCTCAACTAGAAGCTACCTTCATAAAAGCTCTCTCAAAATTATCCATGGAGATCCTCTCATAGGCCTACAGTATCAGGATTCTCGATGCCCTTGGACGCTTCTTGTGGAATAACCGCTACATCAGACCTCTACAGCTGCTTTGCCTGACACTCTGCTGGCTCTGTCTGCATCTGCTCTGCCGGCTGGTCATGCTCTGCACTTGTCGAACTCCTCTCGACTACTACCTGAGCTCTCTCCCTGCTCTTCACCATTCTATTGCCCACAGGGCTCTTTAAAACCATAAATCCAAGTCACACTCGGTAACAGAGCTTTAACATGATACAAAACCTCCCTAGCCCATCTGATCTTGATCATAAGCATCTCTAGCCATCGGATCGCGCAACCAAAGCCTCATATCACACCCACTTGCTTCCCAACTATCAAATCAGGATCCAGATCATGCCCGTGAGCCACTAAAGCCATTTGATCGTGCACCAATCCACAGAAACCCATGGACCACGAGAAATGCCCTTGGAAATGTCCCGATCCATCATAGACTGTGCAAAATGTATGGGGAAATGCCATCGGTCCGTGCCTCATGCGTGGACCGCATGAGGTCACACGGGCCACGCCTACACATGCTCGTTTGGGCCTTAGTCGTGCCCTCGTGCATGCCCACCTGGGCCAGGGCCACGCCTGCGGCCGCCTATGCATGCTCGCGAGTGCCTGGGCTGGCCCGCATGCCCATGCACACCTAGGCTGAGGCCGCATGCTGTTGGCCGTGCTTGCAGGCTTGGGCCCCCTGATGGCCTTCAGGCCTCCTTTCCTCTTTTGGCCTGCATGCTGCGGGCTCCGCTAGTCTGCACCCTGCATGCCCCACTACTCCACGTTTTTGGACTCATCGCAAAGTGCTCTTCGAGCTGGGTTTCTCCGTATCTAGATTTTCAATCTTATGGATTGAATTTATGGTATTTTTTTCAACAATCTCTATCTCGATTCGACATTCGACCTCTATCTAATTTTGAGAGCTTTTGAATTTTCTCGCTTCCATGCCTTGGGCAATAGCCTGCTGTTCATAGATGGACAAATATGGGAGTTGAGCCAAGTCGCTCGATCCCATCTCCATCCTACATGATCTGACACCTGCTAGAGGTAGCCATCTAGTGATGTTGCTTATCATCTTCCCGAGTCTCCTGTATCATATCCAATCCATCTCCACTTGGAGCTCCACCTCACACTGGACTCCCGCTGGTATCCTGCATATAGACAACCTCTCCTTGCACAAAGAATATTGATCAACCCTTCATGATTGATTTTCACCTTGATTGTGCCTGTCTTCTCCATCTTTAATCTTGATCACCACCGCCACAATTTGGACTCTGGTACCATCCGGCTCTAATACCAATTGTTGTGATGTCACTTGCTCTGATACCATTTATTGAAGATCTAGACCATCCGTTGTGGCTAGAAGAAAGAAGAAATAAAATAGAAACACACAATCAAGTATGTGGAATAGCACAAGTGCTACTTCCATGGGGCATATAAGCTTTACTATGAAAGAGAAAATAAGCACAAGAAGAGATACTCTCAACTCTCCGTATATAAATTTCTGTCAACTAGAAGTTATCCTCATAAAAGCTCTCTTAAAATCCTCCAAGGAAACATCTCACAGGCCTGCCATTACCAGGATCCTCGACGCCCGTGGATGCTTTCTATAGAATAAACTACTACATCATACCTCTGCAGTTGCTCTGCTTGATGCTCTACTGGCTCTACCTACGTTTGCTCTATCAGTTGCTCACACTCGACACTCGCCAAACTCCTTTCGACTACTGCTTGAGCTCTCTCTCTCTACTCTTCACTGTTCTGTTGCCCACAGGGCTCTTTAAACCCTAAATCTGAGTCACGCTCGATAATAGAGCTTTAACATGATACAAAAACCTCCTTGGACCATCTGATCTTGATTGCAAGCATCTCCAGCCATCAGATCATGCAACAAAGTCTCAAATCATACCCGTTTGCTTTCTAGTCATCAAATTAGGACCCAGATCATGCTCGCGAGCCTCTAAAACCATCCGATCGCACATCGATCCATAAAAAACCTCATGGACCACAAGAAACACCCCTGAAAGCATTATAATCCATTGTAGATCGTGCAAAACACATGGAAAAATGCCGTCAGTCCATGCCTCGCATGTGGACTGTGTGAGGTCGTGCGGGCTACGCCTGCGCATGCCCGCTTGGGCCTGGGCTGCACCCCGACCGCCTGTGCACCCCCACGCACTCCTGGGCCAAGCCTGCATGTTGCTGGGCCACGCTTGCGAGCCTAGGCCCCCTGCTAGCCTTCAGACCTCCTTTCCTCTTCTGGCCTATGCACTGCGGGCCCGTTGGTTTGCACGCTGCTCCATATTTTTGGACTCCTAATGATGTGCTCTTCGAGCTGGACTTCTCCACATCTGGGTTTTCACTCCTATGGGATGAATTTGAAATGTTTTTTTCTAACAATGTCTTTATCTTTTTGTGGTGTAGACTCCAACTAACTCTCTTAATTGAAGTTCTGATTTTCATATCAATGTAAAAACTAGATAATCAGTATGCCATTGCTATATAGGACTACAAACTCTCAGTCAAATCACAATTTAAGAACTTTAAAAAATTTGTTATTAATTATCAAACTTTTAATAACTTTTTACATAGAATATTGAAATATATAGTTAGTGTTGGGGGATAATTTGTCACTCATGTCGAAGATATGAATCAGCGGAAAGGCATGTGATGTAGTATATAGGACCAATACCATAGCATTATTGGAGATGAAGGTACTCGATCTGAGAGATAGATATATCTCTCTCGAACTATGAGAGGGCTATCCGAAGGAGATCATTTAGTACATAACTCTGGACTTCTCTGATCCTAACATTGGACCTTGGCAATCCTTGATTTTCAGCGATCTTCTTAAGCAGAACATAAAAGTCCGACTGATCCTGACTTTGGTCTCAAACTGAATGATCCCAACTTCGGTCTTAAACCTAGACTCCACCAACTAGTCCTAGTCTTCATAACAGCTGACACTTGGACAGATCGATTTTGATTTCAGTAGCAGATAAGCTTCGGACACCATCGATACTTATTCCTATAAGGGTGACTAATTCCAGCCATTTCCTTCTTTCAGCATCCATCTTCGTCAGACCGCATCAAAGCCTTCTCAGTTGAAGCAGTCCGATCCTACCTGCATCCTCATTTCAATTTAAAACTGTCTGTCAGATTCTCGTCACTGTGTCCCCTCTTGGTTCCCCAACTCACGCCTCTATCTTCTCCTCTTCTTTGTTTGCCTCTTTCTCCTCCTCTATCGATAAGGAAGGCAGCTTTGGAAGGTTTATTGTTTCACAAACAATCGGCATGCAGCCATCATAAGATGGAAAAGAGAAGAAGACAATGCAGGAGGGATCTTTTCCCTAGGTTGGCTTCTAAATTTTTTTCTCAAGATTGGTTGGGTTCTCTTTCTTGTTCTTCTTCTTATCCTAGGTCTTCCAGGTGGGCAATGGAGGTGATGTTGTACTTTCTACCATCTTTTATATATTTTATCCTTAATACATCTTAATATTTTATTTTATGATTTTTTCCCTTGTAAAACATGTCCTAATATTCTTTTCAAAGTTGCTTGAGTTTGAAAAGGAGATCTAGGAAGTAAAAATTCAATCTAACCATCCAATCGATGGGTCAAGAGTATTTATAGCTCCGTATCATCGAATGAAATATGTAAAAATAATCTGTTTGAGAATCGAACTAGTATATCGAAATATATGCTTCTGTATCGATATATACATTTTTGTATCAAAATTTATTAATAATATTTTATTTTTTTTGTTACAGAATGCTGGGATATCTGGCTCTCATCCATTAGCTACTGAAGAAGACTGAAAGAAAGTGCCCTACAAGCCAATCGTATGAGTGATGCGGTAGAATTTTTTTTATAATCTTCTAACTCATGTGATGATATTATTTATATATGAGGTATTGATTCATCATTTTAGTTGCATCTTATTATGTTTAAGATTATGATGAATCCTAAAGATTAAGATAATAATTTTAGGAGACATGAATGGGCCATATTGTGAGACCTAAATTTAAATTTAATAATAATATTTTGATCATGGAAGCATTGAGTCAGAGATCAATATTCTGAAAGACTAGCACATCCTATGTATACTCGATGGAGAGGATGGTTGATCTCACTAGCCACTTGTGTAGGGATACTAATAGAAGGATGTGGATGCTCATTAGGGAATGAGTTCATTGAATTAACTCATTGATAGAGAATATTTATGGAAGCCTTACTTGTATGTCAAAAGATGATTCTCTAAGTGAGAGTTATGCAAGTGATCCTTAGACCTGAGATCACCATAGAATCTTATGCATATGAATCTATATTTTGGTTCATATCCAAGTATGGCATTAAGATATGTATGGGATGTTCTAGATATATAGTGTGTATGGAGGTTTTGAGTCGGTCAACAAGGAATCAATCACTCTTAGTAAGAGGAGATGACATCCTATAAATTTTCATCTCTAGATGAGTCAGAAAGTCTTTGGCCATAGCAAGATAAAACTTAGATAGGGTTTTTAATATTTTATTAGAGTTATCATTGATTGATGGAGAATCGATATGAATATATATTTGAGTTTGACATAATTTCATACTCATGAATATATTCAAGATGCAGGGATGATCAAAGAAGTGAATTACACGGTATCTTATCACTGAAGGATATATTTGATATTTCTATCAAATTTTATATTTTTGGATAGTCATGATACATTGCTAAACATCAATCTTGACTTGTAGGTTTGATTAAATTAAAGAGTTTAATTGATCATCAATTAGAAAGGGTTCTAATTACTGAACTCGGGTTAGCTCATTTTGGACCTTAATCGATTAGAAGGAGTCTAATTGAATTAGGTCAACTTACACCCAGACCTACTGCTAGCTAGATGTGGAATCTAATGGGTCATATACATAAAAAAATTAGTCAAAGACCCTTTTGATAAGGTTGACTGAAATTTTGAATTCAATCAGGATTTTCGATAAGCATGCTAGCACGTGTGAAAATTCTAGCTCCTTGGGAGTTCAAATTTGATCTCAATCCTATCAATTTGGCTAACCTAATTTTATGAATAATTAGGTTAGATCATGCCACCTAGAGGCAGCCCATAAGGGGGCACCTCATTTCAAGTTAATGCCAAAACCAAGAGTCCTCTTGGTTGAGGACTCTTGGTGCAAATTTTAGAAGAGCGCACGTGCTCTCTATTTTGGTATGCAGAAGGACCTAGAGTCCTACTTTGAGTCTTTGACTCATATAGCACTAAGATCAGAACTTTAACCACCTAGCATGCCATTTAAAGTATGAAAAATCCTTTTGGATTGGGTGGAAAGTCTTCTAAAGTTTAGGCGTGCGCGCGAGGTGTTCCTTGGTCGCACGAAGAGATGCAAGACTCCTATTTTAAGAGTCTTAGGCGATACTATGACCTGATATTTTTCTGATAAGGATCAAATTTAAATCCTAATTTTGTGAGATAAATACAAAAATTTATCAGATAATGGATCATTGTTTTTGATGCCCTTTACTAAGCGTGCGCATGCATGACAGAGGAAGGACTCGCACGTCTCTTTGCATTGAGAGTCCTTTTGTGATTTGAATTCCATCTCAAAAGTGTCCCTTATAGATTTGCTTCGTTTTTTGAATCCAATAATATGTGGCAAAGTTTCATGCAAATCTGGAAGCAGAAGAGATGCCAATTGCATCTCTTTCTAGGCACACGCGCATGAGGAGTGATTCGATGTATCACACCTAGATGAGTCTTTCTGCTTGAAGACTCTCAGATAAGTGATATGTGAATCAGATATGACTTTTCAATATGGATGTGGCTTCTCTGTTGGCACCCTCTCTATTGCTCTAAATAGGGGGTAGCAAATGAATTGATCATTCAATTCTTACATCCCTTATCCACTCCCTCTCTCCCTCTCTTAGAACTCTAAGGTTTAGAACAAAGGTTTGTTCTTTTAAGATAAGCCTATTCCTAATAGCTCTAAGGATTTAAGAGGTCCAGAAGAAGGTGGTTAGGTCCAGTGGGTGGTTATGAGAGGTCTAAATTAAGTTTGGAGGAAGATCTGATCGACTGGTGGCTAGTCGAGTTCTAGGGGCTAGAACTCTTGAAGCAAGATGAAGGATGAGCATTATTCTTGGCTCAACTTTTATGTGGATCATCGTTGGAAGGTGAACACTTAGATGCTTGGTGGAAAATCTATCGAAATTGGGATAAGCATTATAGGTATTCTTCTTATCCAAGATTAATTATGCTTTAATTACTATAGTCAAGAGATTCTAGGTTCTAGGGTTTCGATGCACTAGAATATTTTGAATGAAATTTTAAACATCCAACCCTTCCGCTGTGCCACCAAAACTCAATAAGAACGTACAAGAGCAAAAGGAGAATAAGGAGGATGACGGCAGGGGTTCGAAGCCAGGCCATCACCAAACCAACTCTGGCCCAACAGTGCCAGAATTAGATGTTCTGGGCCACAGCGTGCTATACTGATGTTCGGATGATGTGGGGTCACCAGTGACCCTACCGTCACACGGAGCAGTGCCCGACTCTCAAAGCAAGTAAGTCTATTAATAATTTTTATTATTTTAAATATTTATATTTAAAAGCTTCACATGTTTAGGCTTGAGTTCGGGAACGAGATTTAGGAGGTAAAATTCAATTTAACGATCCAATCGATGGATCAAAAGTATCTATAATATCGTATCATCGAATGAAACATAAAGAACAATCTATTCGTGAATCGAAATAGTATATCAAAGTATATATCTCCGTATCGATATATACACTTTCGTATCAAAATTTATTAGTAATATTTTATTTTTCTTCATTACAGGATGTTGGGACATCCAGCTCTCATCCACCAACTACTGAAGATGACGTACAGGAGTAGGAGGAAGATGAGGAGGATGTAAGGAGAATCTTATATGATTTTCTTTTGATATGTATGTAATTTTGATACTTGT
>KE505605.1:183295-193929 GCA_000441515.1 Elaeis oleifera | reverse complement strand
CCATGATGAGGGCTCACGCCATATGGATTTGATCTATATGAGTCACCTAAATTAGATAAGAGAGAGGAAGAGGAATAAGTCTCATCCACTAGTGGATAAGGATAAGAGATTTGATCTCTTTTGAATTCAAATTTAGATTTGAATTCAACTTCGGATTTAAACCATTTGAATTTGAATCAGAGATGGATTGGAATGAGGTGACAACAACCTTATCCTATCTCCATGCCAATTTGAATTTCTCATTGACTTTGTGTGATAAAATAAGGGAGAAATTAGAGTGGGGTGGATCTAGAAGAGTCCTTCTGTTTTAAGACGTCTGATCTGATCAGATTTCTATAAAAAGGAGTTCTTTTTGATCAGCCGAAGGGGTTACAGCTAATAGATCTTTTTCACACCTCCTCTCCTTTCCATGCCTCCTCCCTCTTCTATCTCTGATATCTGAAGTACTTTCATGTCCAAGGATGTTGGACATGCCATTTGATGGGTTCAAAATGTCAAAGGCTGTCAAATCTATACAAGGAATGAAAAGGCTGTGATCTAGCTTCGATCGGAGCCCTGTCGGAGATCAGATTTGAATCTGATCAAGGAGCTTGCTGATCTATCTAGAAGTAGATGGATTGAAGAAGGAGAGAGCATCTCAGACTAGGTCTGAGTGGATATTTGTAGAGGTCGAATTTGTTCGTGGCTTAACAGAAAATCTCGGATACTCTGATCATCGGACTGCGGTGTTCTTCTACCCACGCAAGGTGATGTGATCATCGTATCATTTGCATGTTGTTTATATTATATGCTGATATAAATAGTTTTTGATCTAATTTAGATCTATGTTTGGCATGTCAGGTCGGATTGAAAATTTTGAATTCCGCTACCTCTGATCCGAACTGATCCGGTGTGCCACACAATCCTTTAACTATTATTATAACCAGATTATTCGGATCATAGATCTAAATCAGATCTGATCTGATTCAGATATAATCTGAAGTTGTGATTAAATCTGAAAATATTTAGATTAGATCTGAATATTGCATGTTTAGTTAGATCTAAAATTATTTTTGCGGTAGACTAGATCTTATTGATATTTGTGATATATGCATAGATATAGTTTATTATCTGAGTAGTCAAGTACTCCGAATGGATTTATCATTAGGCCATCTAGTCATAAGAGGAAACAGGGATTAATTTCTCTCTTGCTCAATTGATGGGTTCTCTTATAACGTATAGCGGTGCCATATGGTTACATCCCATGAAGAAGAATAGTGAAAAGAAATTTATATTTGATACATGTTCAGATTTTGTTCCTAATTTGCATATATGATATATATTTCGATGTGTTTTGGATCAATAATTATATCTGTGATATATATTTGGTTTGTAAAATTTAAATCTAAAATTTAATTTTTGTAAAATCTTAAATCCAAAACCCTAGGATCAAAATCTGAAATTTTATGAAATCCTGAAACCTACCGCCGGCACGCCTGTTGAGTCGACTAAGTCCTTTTTGAGTCGACTCAGTTCCCTGGTGGGTCGGCTCAATTTGCAATTGAGTCGACTAACTTGTCAGGCCGCGGCTAGCAGGTTACTGTTTGTCACCAGTTAGTCAACTCAGCCCTGTGACTGAGCTGACTCACTATACTGAGCCGACAAAATTCTAGGATGAGTCGACCTAGTTCTGTGAATAGTAATTTTGTTGTAATACAATGGAATATGATCTAAATTATTTAGACATAAGACCCATAGACTTAATTAGGAATTAAAGATGAAATTAAAAGATCTACTTGAAAATTTAGACCTAACATAATTTCATAAATCATGGGTTCAAGGGGTGGGTAGCTCAATTAGATCTAATGGGAGTGGTTGATCAAACTGACTCAAAAGTTGATTAGATTTGGATCAAGAGTCCTTCAGACCAACCCAATAATTGTGAGTTTGGTCAGATCGAATAACAACCATATGTTATCGATCAATCTAAGACCTAATTTGGCTCAGTGGTTCGAACCCGGATCAATAAGTTAATCTAATCGATTCTAATCAATCAATTTAGTGTCTAAGGTAAGCACATAGATAGTGATTCTTTAATTGGTTCCGTTGTCTGATCTGACCAACTACGTTGGTGTCTAAAGAAAGCAACAGGGGGACCCCTACACATCTTAACTTATCTGACTATTTTGGAAGATTAGTTTCTGTATTAGGTCAACTTGTTGAACTCGAGCTAGTCCATGCCACTAGGTTAGTCATAACTGTTATGACTAATTAAGGATAAGATGAACCAAATCTCCCTAGTAAAATATTAAATCTTGCAGTCTTCCACCTTTGTAGTTGTGCGGGTCCTTTCTGGGGTTGATTGTTCTCGGCTGGATACAATGGTTCAGTTGTACTGGAAAGATGCAACTATAACTATTAGGCATAAGATGCTGCGGATTAGAGATGGGGTCGGGCTTAATAATTTGGATACAGTAAGAGTCCCAATGACGGATCCATTTTGCACAAATGATAGGTCTGACTTAATTAAGGAGTGGGCCAATATTTCGGATATGGTGAAGCTCATAAATTAGAGACTGAAAGTGGCTACAACATGTTTGGAGAAACACTGGATAAGAGTTGTCCATTTATCAATTGACCCAACATCAATAATGATTAGGTAAGGTGGTGAGTCAATTGGTAAGATCGCAGTACCCACTTAAGACTCTTAATCATGGAGGTTTTTGTATCTCTACCCAAAGAGTGTGGGGATCTGAAAAAAATAGTGGGAGCTCTAACTTGTCATTTTATTTTGAGTCCCGTCAGTCATTTTATTTTATGCCTTATTATTTTATTTTGAGTCTTGTAATGGGTTTGCAATTAGGTCCTTAGATTGGGTTTAATTTGTAATTTAAATCTTACTCCAAGTTAGCCATTTGAGGAGTCTCACAACCAGCCATTTGAAGACATGCCAGACTTCTTCACGCATGCACATTGGAGGCCGAATGCCCAAAGCCTAATGCCCTCTTCACACCAGGTCTTCACGACAGCAAGGAATGATCGCACCCCAGAATTTCACTCAGGAGTTAGTCTTCGCATCATCCTTCGAAATCGTATGCCACCTCATCGCTATCCATCTCAATGCCCTCCTCGTCACCATCCAGATTGACATGACATCAACATGCCCACAGTTTCATGCCCTCCTAACAAAGATCATCGTGCAAAATCTTGGGATTCAAACCTCTTTCTGTCCAAGTTGTTTGAATTTTTTCTTTTTAAGGGGACAAAGGGTCTTGTGATCAACAGATGATTGAGAAATAAAAATTTCTATTCTTCTTCCCTATGGTTCTCTTCTTCCTCTACTCTTCGACTACTCATCTTCTTCCTCCCTCCCTCTCTTCCTTCTCTTCCTCCCTTCCCTCTTCCTCTCTCCCACCTCTCTTCAAAAAAAAATTTCTCATCACATCTGCACAAGATAGAACTCCCTAGCAACAACGCATGGTTTGCTTTCAAGATCTGAAGTTGAAGAATGAAGGCTCAGAAAACTCCACCAATCTGCTGGCTGCCCAATGCATCAATCCCTTCCCACACCTTCTTCCTACTGACACCGTGATCAACCATCCATCTGCAGGATCTAATTTCAGCGCCTCAATTTCCTAATCTTCCAAATCTCCATCTGCCTTTCGTGATTGCTGATGTGTGATGTTGATGCAGACAATTCCTCGTATGCTTGGATCAGATCCTCATGCTCATGGACAATGAAAGGACCTGCAACAATCTCAGCCTGTTCTGACATCCGATCCCTCCCTCATCCAGAAATCTTCATCAATGTGTTTGTGAGATCCCTTGTTTTTGAAATACAATTTTGAGTAGATCGTTATTATAGTAAGCTTAATACCCTACTTCTTTATTAATTAGATCTGAACCTTTTAATTGTAGTTTGATGCCCTAATCTTAGATAGTTTTCAATCATCTGTGGTTCGAATCTAGAACTAGGGCTGTTCAACATGCATGCACATCAATGGTCTTTTCCTGATTTTAGCATAATCATCCTTAGTCTTTGGTTTGCTAGCTATCTATTAATTGTTAATAAATTTGAATGCTTGCTTCCTTTAGATCTGAATCATCCCACATCAATCCTTCTCCATTTCTATTTCTCTTCTCAAGAGAACTTCTAGGATCTAGAGGAAGAAAAGAAGAAGAGGGAAGAGGCTAGGGTTTTTGTGTCCAATGTTTGGGTATGTTAGAGAATTTTATTCACCCTTTAGGGCATCCAACTCTTGGACTTAAATAGGGAGAAGAGGCGGCACGAAGATGGGGTTAAGAGGGGCATCCAAAATCATTGAGACTTATCCACTTTTGCACCAAAATTAGGGGGCGTGAGAAAGAAATCAACATTAATTTTCCTCATGCCAACTCCTTTCTCAATGTCAAACAATCCATATAAGTCGCCCCTAATTTTTCTCTTATCCCTAGATTTCTTTCCTTCTTATCCTTATCTCAATTTGAATCAAATTCAAATTAGATTTAGGGATAAGATAAGGACTTATCTAAAGGTGCCGTCCATTCTCTTTGCACCTAAAAATTTCTCATGCCTATCTCCTTTCTCTTTCACACATGCATGCATGAAGAGGAGGGTGCTCTCTTGCACCCCTTTCTTCCCTTTTTAGCATGGATGAGGCAAGTGAGTCCCAGTCCAATGAGATTCTGGAATTCTAACCCAATTTAAATCCGATTAGAATCTAATTCGAATCAAATTCAATTAGGAATTAAGTCTAAATCTGAGCTGGACTAGAAAATTCAATAAACCAAATCCAATCAAATTAAATTTGATTTAATTTGACTCCAATTTGATCAAATCAAATAATCATGATAATAATTGCCATCAAGTCCTCCTTACTAACTTTTAGTAAATCCTTTTTATTGTAACTTTTGCATTGGATTAATCATCAATCACATTGATAATTAGATTCTACTTCGATTTGTAATCGTAATTCAACCATCTGATCAATCAAAGACCTCTATTGTGTGTGACCCCATAGGTTCTATTCTATCTGGTAGTGAGATATACTGTGATCTCTATCACAATATCATCAAAACTCTTTTAATGGATTGAAATGATTCCAACTCTACCCATCAAGGATCATCGATCATCAAGATAACATTCGATGAGTCTCACAATCTACTAATAACACCTAGCAGTATGTATTGATAACTAGCAGAATAAAATTATTGAACCTCTAGATATAGTTATAATGTGATTCAGTCCTTCTATCATGAGTTTCGATAAGATGGAGGTAATGAAAAACTCGTCAAACCCCAACGTCAGTCATATGCAAGATTGGCTCGACTCGAATTCATTTGTAAATTCTCATGAAAATTCTTTTCTAGTATTCACACTTGCTTTGACTGAAGACTTTCTGAACTCAATCTTGCAAATCGAATAGAACTTTTACTTTTCTATCAAGATCGATAGATTTTTTTTAGGTGCATCCTACTCCTAATAGTGAATTTAAATCCACTATAGCCAAAATATAATGCAAAATTCTAAATGGCTAGGAGACCAAGTAGATGTGTAGTCAAACTACAGTAGCTTTACTGTGAATAGTCGAGGCACCATAGGTCAAAAGACCACTCACACCACTGCAGCATCGAGTAAATCACTGATGAGTGAGTAGACATCTAAGTGGCTTCTCGTATTGATCACGCTCAGTGCCAATTATTCTCTAACAACTACCTGCACTCTCACTTCAGTATCCTCACACTACAGACTCAAGACTCATCTGTTCGAAAGGAAAGCGATCCATGCACCAATCTAATTAGATCAATTATCATCTTCCGTGATGATCCTTAAATCGAGAACTTTTAGAAATTCACCATCAATGACATATATCCCAAATTCTCAATACTTTGAGAATATATATCATCATCTGTTCATCCTTTTGATGAATCATAGACACATATAAAACATGATTGGAGTAAAAACTGCCCATTTTATTTAGAATAAAAGTTATAAGTATAACATTATGCCCTAGAGTTATAATATGCGTCAGCCAACAATTGGCTTTTAGAAAATACATCTAACAATCTTTCACTTGCACTAAAGCTAATTGACCATAAACCTAAGTCCTATCTTCTCAAGATAAACTTCGATCTTCTGCTGGCTAAGAGGCTTCATTAGTGGATCTTTACATTCTTTGTAGAGCCTACTCTCTACACCTCAATGAACTTCTTGTCAAGGTATTCACGTATGATGTGAAATCGTCGCTCTATGTGCTTAGACTTCTGATGAGATCTTGTCTCCTTAGCGAGGGCTATGGCGTCGTTGTTATCGCAGTGTAGTGTAATGGCATCTAATGGCATGACACTCAGCTCTACAACAAACTTTTTGAACCAAAATACTTTTTTAGCAACTTCAGAGGTGGTGATGTAATTGGCTTTCATGGTCGAATATATAATGATCGGTTATTTGAAATTTTTCATCTAATCGAACCTCCATTACATAAGAATATACATTTCGATGTAGATCTTCTATCATTGACATCAGAGATGAAGTCTAAATCAGTGTATCCTTCTATTTTTAGCTCAAATCCTCCTCCAAAAATTAAAATAAATCCTTAGTCTTTTTTAAGTACTTAAGAATATTCTTCATAGCTATCCAGTACTTTTATTTAAATTTCGACTGATATTTGCTCATGACACTCATGGTAAGCGCTATATCAGGTTGAGTACATAGCATGGCATATATGAGGCTCTCTATAGCTGAAGTATAAGGGATCCTGCTCATGCATTGGATCTCCTCAGGTGTGTCAGGACACATCTTCTTAGAGAGATAAATCTCATGCCTACGGGATAAAAGTCTTTTTTTGGAGTTTTTCATGCTGAACCTCCTCTATGTATATTTTCTGTGAAAGGTCTAGCATTATTTTAGATCTATCCCTATAGACTTTTATTTCAAGAATGTAGGATGCTTCTCCTAGATCTTTCACGGAGAATTTTTTTGACAACCACACCTTGACCAAGATCAGTATGAGAATATCATTCTCAATCAGGAGAATGTCATCCACATATAGTATGAAAATATGACAGTACTTTCACTGATCTTTTTGTATACACAAGGCTCCTCATCATTCTTGATGAAATCAAATGATTTGATCACATCATTAAAGTGAGTGTTCCAACTCTGAGATGCTTGCTTAAGTCCATATATGAATCTTTGCAGCTCGCAGACTTTATGATCACTATCACTGGAGATGAAATCCATAGGCTGTTTTATATAGATATTTCTTTAAGATAGCAGTTTTCACATCCATCTGTCAAATTTTATAATCATAATATGCTACAACAACGAGCAGTGTCTGGATGGATTTCAGTATGACTACTAGTGAAAAAATTTTCTGATAGTCAATGCCTTCGCATTGACTATAACCTTTCACTACCAGCCTTATTTTATAGATCTCTACCTTACCATCCGAATCTATTTCTTTTGTAGATCAATTTACACCCAATAAGTACTATACCTTTAGGTGGATCTACTAAAGTTCAAACTTGGTTGGAATGTATGGAGTCAATTTCTGACTTCATAGCTTCCTTCCATTTCTCGGAGTCAATATCTAACATCACCTCGTTATCAATTTTAGGATCATTTCTATGGTCCCAATCTCCTATTAGGAATACTTTCTCTACATCCTCTGTAAGTATACCTAGATATCTTTCAGAAGGATGGGAGATCCTATTAGATCTATGAGGTAGAAGAGGTACCACATCTACTGGCTCATTATAAACAGGTTCAGGCTCTAAGACTCATTACTCTTCAGAGACTCTCTCTTCGAGCTCAATTTTTCTCTCACTGCCTCCATCTTGGATAAACTATTTTTTCAAGAAGACAACATAATGACTCATAATTATATTGTGATCCTTTAGAAGTAAAATAGTATCTCATGGATTCCTTAGGATACCCTATGAAACGAGCTCTAATGGACCTAACCTCTAACTTATCTACCTACTGTCGGTTGACATGAGCCAGACATCCTTAAATCTTGAGGGAACTAAGACTCGATTTCTTACCATGCCATATTTCATATGGTGTGGTAGGAACGGATTTTAAAAAAATTCTATTTAATAGATAGACAGCAGAAAGCAACGCATGTCCTCAAATGAAAGATTGGTGAAGCTCATCATAGATTGAACCATATCCAATAGGATCTTATTCCTCCTTTCAGATACCTCGTTGAGCTGAGGTATTCCAAGAGGTGTCCATTATGAGACTACGCCATTATACTTGAGATAGTTTCAGAATTATCTACTAAGGTATTCATCTCCTCGATATGATCGACGAACGTTTATGGGTTTCTCTGTTTGCTTTTTTACTTTATATCTGAACTCCTTGAACCTTTCAAAGGCCTCAGATTTATGTCACATTAAGTACACATACCCATATCGTGAATAGTCATCGATAAAGATTATGAAGTAGAGATTACTATCCCTGACCTGTACATCAAATGGACCACACACATTAGTGTGTACCAGGGATAATATCTCGATGGTCCTTTCCCCATGTCCCATAAAATGTAGCTTGATCATCTTCCTTAGAGATAGGACTCACAAATTGGATATGCCTCGAAAGTCAATGGCCGAAGAAGGCCATCTTTCTCCAATTTATTAATTCTATCCTCTCCTATATGGCCTAGCCTAAGGTACCACAGATATCTTTGTTTAGCTCATCTTTTGGTCTCTTAAACCCTATGGCATTCACTACTTGCTTATTAATGTTCATAGACGCAGCAACATGCAAATGGTAGAGATCGTCAATCAAAAAGGCACGTACAATAATTTATTTCAAATAAATTGAACACTAATTTTATTGAAATTAAATATGTAATCATCTTGTGCTAGCACAGATACAGAAATCAAATTTCTGCTAGCTATAGGTATATAAAAATAGTCTCTTATAACTAAACTAAATTCTAATAGCAATTGCAAAGGATAGGTGCCTACGGCTATAGCAGCAATTCTTGTCCTATTGTTGACTCAAAGAGTGATTTCATCTTCCCTCTGTCCTCTACTTTCTTTAGACCTTGCATAGAAGTGCATAAATGAGTACTAGAACTAGAATCTAAAATCCAACTAGAAGAAGAGAAAACCATCAGATTAGTTTCTATAATGAGCAAGTCAGACATACCTTCAAAAAGTGTTTCCTTCTTCTTATTCTTCAGGCTTGTCAGGTATGTAAGATAGTTCCTTCTCCAGTGGCCTTCGATATTGTAATGGAAATACTTTACTTGTCATCGGCTTTCTTTGAAGCTTCCTTCTTTGGCCTGCTCTCTGTCTTCTATTTCTTCACATGCTTCTTTTTCTTCTTCCAAATAGACTTTCTCTTGAAAGATGAAGTCTGCTCCATAGTAAGAAGAGAGCCTCTTAAACTCTTCAAGATCCCTTCAACTGTCACCAACATGTTAAGTAACTCGGATAGGGTGCTATCAATCTTGTTCATATAGTAGATTATAATAAACTATCCATATGAATCAAGAAGGGATTGCAGGATCAGATCCACCTCCAACTCCCTATGCATGGTCATTCCAAGCTTCTGAAGCTCCTCGATGTCCTTGATCATTGTTAAACAATGTATTAGAAAACTGCTATGATTTTGTATGTGTAGTTCAAAAATTTTTCTAGACATTAAGTAGCAGAAGTGAATAAATTAAAATATTTTTTTAATTTACAAATGTATCAGATCTGATCTAAAAATTATAGCTAGGATCTTGATACGAACATGCAACCATGATCTAAAATCTGAAAAGAAAAAATAATAGTTAACAAAATCAAATGGAGATCAGATCTCTATAACTTGGATCTGCAAATATCTGGGGTTATGATCGTAGCCACGCACGCATCCGACCTCTGCTGGTATCCACATGAAGATGCTTGATCGGAGCACAAAGGTCATCGGTGTACTAGCACCTTACAGATCTCGCTTCTCAACCTTGAATCTAGATCTCTTCTTTTAGATCTTGAAGAAGGAGATCGCTGTGTGAACTCTTTCGCGCAGATCCGATGGGATCTAAACCAGATCACCATGAAGAAAAGAAGAATCTTTCTTCTTTTTTTCTCTCTCTCTTTTTCTCTATTAGATCTGATCACCATTAGATCTGGGTGTTGGGGATGATGGGGAGAAGAAAGGAGGCATTGGATGAAGGTTATGCGGTAAGAAAGAAGACCCTCTCCTTATCTCACGCATGCCACCTCTCTCCTTTATTTTTGTCACACCAACCCATAAAGATCTGATGCCCAAACCTTCTTAATGCCCAAGAGATCTAATCTTTTTTAATCAAAGGCGTTCAAAATCAAATCAAAGGACAGATGGGCGTTGAGATAAGGGAAGAAGGAATTGTCTCACGCACACAACTAGCTCACGCCAATTCCTTTCAAGAAGTTTGTCACACAAAAAATTCATTCATGCCCCAATCAAACAAATTTTTATCCTATTTTGAATCATATTCAAATAAAAAAAAAATCTGAAAGAAAGAGAATCCCAAATAAGGTGGTTGGCGCCCCCTCCCCTTTCACGCATGCAAAAACAAAGGGGTGCATTTTCATGCGTTCCCTTCTCTTCTCTATATAAAAATTGGAGAGAGAGTCCTAGAAACTTGGGCTCTCTTAATCATAGTTCTTCTGGT
>KE505605.1:123857-149847 GCA_000441515.1 Elaeis oleifera | reverse complement strand
AATTTATTTATTTATTATTATTTTTAAATTTTTATGATTAAATTTAATTCTAATTAATATAAAATTTATTTATTATACTTTTAAATTTTATCTTTTATTTTATTGTAAATAGATGCTAAGATCTAGTTAGTAGATCTTAGTATCAATTTATTTTATTTATTTTAAATTTTTATCTTTTATTTTATTACAAGTAGAAGCTAGGATCTAAATAGTAGATCTTAGTATCTAATTTATTTTTACACTTTTAATTTTATTTTTCGATTTAAATTATTTTCATAAATTTATTTTTTATAAAATCAATGATTTCAAATCAAAGTACTGCCTTCTCTGTGGATTTGATCCGACTCACTATTTTTTATGTATTTTAATTTTTAAAAATCAAAATTAATTTGATAATCATGGAGTCCTAACAATAACATCGCGAGCTATCAATATCTGTAGAAGTAGGATGCTTATGCCGCTGATTCAGAGCCTAATCAACCTTAGATCCTAGGATTGAATTAGATTCAATCTCTGTTATAGGTTTGAGGCAAAAAGAAAAGTGATTCAGGTATGTTAATTGATCACAAACTTTTCTCATTCATCCTAAAATCAGTTTATGTTAATTTTAGCATATGAACTAGATCCATAGGTACTTTCATATGATGAATGTATGCTTAGATTAAAATATTTAATCTAATTTTTTACTATATTTGAATTTAAAAATTTAAAATTCACATGCACTATCACCTATAGAAAATCCAACATAGTGAACCTGAACCCATTGTAGCCAACATACACCGCAAAGATTCGAATGGCTGAAGATCAAGTAGACGTGCAGTCAAACTACAATAGCCTCACTGTGAACAGTCGAGGCACCACAGATTAAAGGACCACTCACACCACTGTAACATCGAGTAAACCACTGATGAGTAAGTAGGCATCTAAGTGGCTTCTCGTGTTGATCATGCTCAATGCCAGTTGTTCTCTAACAACCATCTGTACTTTCACTTCAGTATCTCTATACTGCAGACTCGAGACTCATCTATCTGGAAGGAAAGCGATCCATGCATCGATCTAATTGGATCAATCATCATCCTCTGTGATGATCCCTCGATCTGGAGCTTTTAGGAGTTCACCATCAATAATATATGTCTCAAATTCTTAACACTTTGAGAATATATATCATCATCTATTAATCTCTTGGATGAATCATGGGCATGTATAAAATATGATTGGGATAAAACTATCCATTTTATTTATACTAAAATTTATAAATACAACATTATGTCCTAAAATTATAAGATGAGTCAACCAACAATTAGCTTCTAGGGTATACATCTAACAGATTCATCAGGTCTAAGTATTGACTAACGCCATCCAACATCTACAATAGACTACGAAGTAGCGGCAACTACCTCAGTCAGCTCCTTAGACGGTGCCATCTTGGCATAGATGCCGAAACCAATCTCCGATCCTAGAGGACCCCCCTTAAGGAGCCCATCGATCTGCCTCGACTGATCGATGATCACCATCTCACCATGGGTTCGGCCATGGTAAAAGATGTCAATATTCTCCTACCTCTTTCAGTAAAAGCTCTACTCTAGGCTACTCCCTACGCTCTAAAAATCTCATCGAGAGGACGATCTCGAGCTAAAAGTTTGGAAGATCAAGCGTCGCTTGGGCAACATACAAGTGGGCAGCCAGAGGAATGATGATGTCAGATTTATCACTTGGTCACCCTTCTCCCACTACATTCTCCAGGAATCGATCCCATGTCGGTTCAAGATACTACCGATAGAGCCGTACGATAGCTCTACTGATCCGTTGGATTACTTAGAGGGCTACAAAGCCCTCATGATACTTGAGGACATCTCGAACGTTCTCCTCTACCTCACCTTCCTAGCAATGTGGAAGAAGGCATGCAGATTTGGTGCTCCGAACTCCAATCAAGGTCCATCTTTATTTTGAGCAACTTGGCTGCTAATTATTGCTCACTTTGGAAATAACTGGGTCTAACTAAGGACCTTGGATATCCTCTTCTCCATCCATCAAGAAGAAGGTGAATCTTTATGGGACTATGTGATGCATTTCAATATGGCCACACTAGAAGCCCACAACCTGGATGAAGATGTCGCCATGTCGGCCCTGAAGTGAGGCCTCCACAACAAGCACCTTATCTACTCCCTCGACAAGGTGTTTTGGAGAGAATAAGCCAACCTTCTGGTATGGGCCTGAAAGTACATGCAGGTCGAGAAAGATCAGGCTACGTGGTAGCAGGAGGGAGGTCGAGCTCCCAACAAGAAGAAGCGTGCTCGGGAGGACACGCATCCTAACGGAGATGAAGAAGAATCTTTCGACCTGCAAAGCCCTTTAGCTAAGGATTCCACCTTGGCGTTATAATTATTATGCTCCACTGACTACCCCTCGAAATCATATTCTGATAAAGATCGAGGGCTAAGGATATCTCCACCGACCTCCATCGATGAGGTCTCCCTCAATCTGGCAGAACAAGCAAAAATACTATCACTTCCATTGTGACCACAATCATGACATTCGAAAGTGCCTCCAACTAAAGGACGAGATCGAGGCTCTCATCCGAATAGGCTGCCTCAAAAAATATATTCAGAAGCAGCAAAACCAACACCTGAGGAGTCATCTCGGTGCCAAACCAATAAGGAGAATAACAATAACCGACCTACAGCTGGTGTGATCAATATAATCTCGGACCTCGATACTAGCAGAGGGAAGAAGACCATGCTAAAAGTTCGAAGGGGCAAAGGATTGAAGGTATTATTTCTTTTTCTGATAATGATGTCTGAAGAATTCAAACCCTTTATGATGATACTGTCATCGTTTCTATAATGATAGCTAATTATAATATAAAAAAGTTCATTAATAATGAAAGCTCCATGAATATTTATTTTATGATGCTTTCCAACGAATGAAACTACCAACTACCAATTAAAGCAAGTGAATACTCTCTTAGTCAGTCTTTCGGAAGACTCTGTGGCACTAGCAGGAGAAATCACTCTTCAATGACCGTCCGGAAGGAACCTCCACGATGAACCATGTAGCTGACCTTCCTCATTGTCTGAGTACTTTCTGCTTATAATGCAATCCTCAGACGACTGATACTTAACGTACTTCAAGAGATCATCTCCATATACTATTTGCTAGGTCGATTTTTGACTAGAAATGAAGTAGGAGAAATTCGAGGAGATCAGATACTTGCTCGACAATGCTTCCTCTCCACCATCAAAAGGAAGAAGCTGTTGGAGGCCCTACCGATCAAAGATCACATAGAGAAAAAAGAAGTCTTGAGGAGAGCCAACTGAGGAGCTTGTCACTATACCCTTCGGAGATGATCCAACCCAAATAATCTGGTTCAGCTCTCAACTAACAGCCAACTACAAGGATTGGCTAATGACATTCCTGTGAGAGAACAAGGATATCTTTGTCGGGTTAACATTAGATATGCTAGATATTCATTTTGATGTTATCATTCATAAATTGAATGTGAATCTAGATTACCAATCAGTGTGAGAAAGAATAGGAGCTTCGCCCAAAAGTGATAGCATGCTATCGACAAAGAAGGGGACAAGCTGATGATAGTTAGATTCATTCGGGAAGCACAATACCCAATGTAGATCTCCAATATCGTCATGGTTAAAAAAATAAATGACAAGTGAAGAATGTGCATCGACCACACTAATCTTAATAAAGCTTATCCAAAGAACAGCTTTTCACTCTCGAGGATCGATCAACTTATCAACACCACCTCAGGACACCAACTATTGAGCTTCATGGATGCCTTTTTAAGATACAATCAGATTCAGATGAAATTCAAGAATGAGAAAAAATCACATTCATAACTGATAAAAGTTTGTATTATTATAAAATGATACTTTTTGATTTAAAGAATGTAGGGGCAACGTATCAGCACCTCGTCAATAAGATTTTCAAACATCAGATGGGCTGGGTCCATGCTGGAAGTCCTGACGATCTGATGGGGGCAGGCAGAGCCAGAGCTGAGGAGATCATCGGCTTCATCTTCTTCTTCGAAGAGCCATCTTTTGAGGTGGAGCTCAGTCTTTTCTTATTGAAGGATAGCTTGAGGGACTCCAATGTGGGCCTCATCACTATGAAGTCGAAGACCAGAAGTTAGTGCAAAAACTTTAGATAAAACCACAAAATCAACAACATAAAAGACTCAGACATACCCTGAGAAAGGGTTGAACTAATGCCGATGTCGTAAGGTTTTGCTTGATCACCAGCTCGTTCAGCTTCGGTACTACGACATCAAGCAACTTGCGGTAGTCCTCATCCCCGGGAAGGACCAACTTCTCTTCATTCGGAGCCAAGGATCACTCCAAATCCACCTGAAACCCCAAGGAAGGTTTGAGAAAATGAAGAAGAACCGACTTTTCCAATCATGGATAGAGAAAGGAAGGCCAAAAATGAACTTGCACCCATACTGAGGATTAAAATACCACCACCCTTTCTTATAGGGATGCCTTTTTAGAATGAATAATGCTTTAAAGAGAGAAATCCTCAGTTGGTGCTGAGCCAATTACACAGAATAATGAAGATAACACTCATTCGAATAGAATTTGGAGTAATCTAGATTGGAAGAATTTCAAAGAAATCAAGGATATTAGAGGCAAAGAGGTAACAAAGCAAAGACCTGCTCAAGGAGTCTGCTCGTACAGAGCTACTCAACCCTCCCAAGCATTTGGAATACAATCTTTCCAACTTGATACTTCGAGCTGAGAAGGAATAGAGTATTGAGACCAAAGCCTTCGAAGGTCGGCTGCAATAATGGACAACTCATTACTCCCAGGATTAAGAAAGTCTTCAAATCCCTATATAGGACTCTCCGACCAGCATAGTTTGAGATCTCAGTGCTCAGATGAGGATGCGACCGCAAAAGTAGTCTGAGGACTCTCCTCGAACCCGAACCGAGGAGGAGACTATCGAGAACCCCAATCGCCTCGACAACTTTTGCCCCAATCCTCTCTATCGAAAGATATTTTGCATAAAAAAGATCGAAAGGAATGAACGAACAAGGAAAGCAACTAAAATAGAGGAGGAGCTGAAGAGACCAACCACAAAAGGGATTTGCATGGAATAAGCTCCCCGAAGAACCAAAAAACTCCATCAGAGCCGGAGAATTAGATAGAGAACATGGCAACAAGAAAGCCTCTAACAAATTGGAGCACTGGGTGCGATTAGCGGTCGAAAGAAATGACAATAGTGGGCAAGCAGGCTTATATATACTATCCGTCAATAGTCCAGATCAAACCCTCGAGGCGTCGGATGTCTGCCATATAGCACAGTTCAGGGCCACTCGACCAAATGACCCTTCGATGCACCACCTCTCTAATTCGGCCATGCAGATCGATCTGCATGAAACAGCGTTCGACCAATCGAGATTAGACATGTGGCTACCTCCGATTGGCTGGCCCATAGTCATCGATTCTCAACCATCAAAGTCAAATAATGATCTACCTCGAGCCGCCCATCTCTCATAAATATGTCAGGATCCACAAAGTACCAAATCTTCTCAAATAATTAAGTCACGATTTACAAAGCGACTTGTCAAATTGACATCCAATTTTATGAAATGACATGATAGTTTTTTGAAGGCCAAACAACTCGGATTCGCTGACTGGGACATGCATCGAGGACATAATCCAAAGACTATTTTTTTTTTTGCCCGAAACAACCACTTCGAGCTAGGAAGTGGGGGGCAAGTATTATAGGGTCATACTACCTTGGCCATTATCCTCAAAACTCATCCTCAGATATCTTTTTTGAATCAGCTAAAATATCGAGATAAACTCTAATGATGAACATCATCTGAATGTCCTAATAAGGGAGCAGACGACTTCACCAAACTTAGTCCCCAGATATCATCTTCGGCCATATGTCGAGAACATCAACATACCGCCATTGATTTAGTTGTTAGACTAGCACCAATGACTCTAGCCAACAACTCGTCAAGACCGCCATGCAGCGCTAGATCAAAATGACTTCATCATCTCCCGTTCGACCCTTGGCTCGGTTGCTTGTCGACCCCATGGTCGGGATCTTACCAACCACAAAGGATGAGGTCCCATGGCCGATGCCGATAAATGAGGTCTTGGCTATGTGCCGACCTCAGCTACTGACCTATTCAGCCATATGGACGAAATATTCCAACAAACTCTTAGAACATGGACACTACCCATGACTAATAATTTTGATTTATAGGTTAGTGAGCAGATTTCCTATCCTAATAACTTGACAGATCGTAGCCTAACCTAATAACCTACTGGGCTCAGACATAATAACTTACGACTCCACCTCTATATAAAGGGGTAATAAGGAGACCCTCGAGATAAGCTGAACTCCAAAAAGAGAACGTCCTTATGCTTTTGTCGTTCTTTCTTTCACTCTCTCTCTCTTTTCTACTGTTCTCAAGCTCTGGCTGACTTGAGTATCGAAGGGTCCCCCACTAGAGAACCCTTGATGAAGATGGACTTCTCTTATAGATTTCTTTCAACATCCCAGTTTCCGGATTGACATCCATCTTTAGCCACATCAGCTTCAATTACAGTCTTGTGGCAACAGTCTATAATATATTAGAGCTAAAATGCCATCCTTTCCTTCTCCTCACCTCTCAATACTGGACTAGAGCTAGCACATTTAGTAAATTTAAATATTCTAATTGGTCAACTTTTGATAAAGGGATAAGTTTTGTAGAATTCATCGTGATAATGAGAATGTGGATAAAAGAATTAGAATAAGAATTGAAAGAGATTTAAAAGAGGATAAGATAAGTTTTGTGAAATCCTCCATGGTAATCAATAATTCATCATAATCAAACATCAAAATCTATCTTGTAATTATTTGAAAGCCATATAATAGATCCCAATAATAATAACCCTAGACAACTTTTAATCTAGACCAAATTTCTAACTAAATACAATTAAAATTCTAAAATTTAGAATAAATTCATCACCTAAATTACGTTGACCACTTTTCCACCCAAAATATTGGAATTTGGCTAAAGGCTGTAAAATACCAATTACAGATCCTGAAGAGACCTTTCTAACAAGTCCAAGAAAATTGGGATCTTATATCTATAAAAAAATAATGCCTTCAAGAAGTGAATTTTGATAGGTTTCAACCATCCGATCTAATCAATCTCTAGATCTGGCTTGTATCACGTGCAATTTAAAAATTTTGAGTGTCCACAAAGGATAAATCAAAATGACTCATCAAAATGAATTAAGTAGTCCTTGTTATTTAATTTTGAGTAGTCCTTTCATGTTGGTGTTGTCGGCACTATTCCATTCCCGTGGAGCCCTCAATCTTGCATATTTCAGAAAGTATTATTTAAATAATTTCACAAAAAAATAATCATCAATAATTAGAAAATGAAAGATTAATTTTAGAACATGCAATACCAAATACCAAAGACAAAGAAACCAAGGGAACGAAAAAGTTAGCTATTATTAGTGAAATAATCCAATAAATTTGTACTACTTTTAGAAGTAAAAATATTATTTAATCTCTCATCACATATTCTATAGTATACTATTTAAATAACAAATTAATTTAAATTATTAAATAAGTAATGTTTTAAGAAATATCTTGATGAAAGCATTGTCAATCATTAGCCATTAGTTTAGCACTTACCTTCCTTAATTTTTCTTGATATGTATTCGGGCAATTACTAAATACCCAATCTCTTCTATATATTATTTCTACGCCTAGTAGATGGATAGGCAAAGGAAAACTTCTCACCCTCTAAAAATCTATAAAATTTAGAAAAAATTAATACCATATCCAAAATGATGGCCATAGCCATCCAAACTTTTCCCAACTATTTGGAGTTGGTATATTAAATTTAAATTTATTTTATAGTTGTTGATATTTTTTGACGACGGTTGATTGTCAATCTAACAACCTTTCATCTTTCTCAATTACGATTGAACTAGCCATATTCATGCTATAAATTTATAAAATATAATTAGTATATAATAATTAAGTCATATTATCATTATTATTGTCTGGATTTTCTAATAATAAAGATGATTCCAAAGAGGAAAGATGAAGAGCCCATCTATAACGAGACTAACATCTCCATCAGCTTAATTATATGAAGTTGACTCTATAATCACGTTACCAGAACCTAGAAAGGCATGTGTTTAGCCCCATGTTAGATGTGTGGTGGAGAGGTGTTGGATATTTAAACTGTACCAAGGACCGCAACAAATAACTTTTGGTTTAGCTTTTCTAGATTTGGATAGTTTATTATAAATAGTAGCAAAACCCACCCGGTGCACACCCCATGTGGCTACAGGATATAGTAGTGCAAGCATCTTTTGAAGCCAAATATGAGTTTTTTTTTGGTAAACAAGCCAAATATGAGTTTGTCATGGCGTTCGCGCGAGCATGTATGTCTACATCAGGTACATGTTGGGAACGCGTTGAGAACCAGATGCTACACTAAATTTTCGAGCACTTTCAAGAAGTAATCACGACACATGTAGATGCTGTCATGTTATACAATTTTGCAACATTATCCACGTACTGTAATGAGCTCAATAATACTCTCAAGGAAAGCCTGGTTTTGATACCCACTGAGAAAGAACTGTAACCATGCACAAGAAATTTAATATAAAATGATGGACAAACAAAGCACCAGAAACAACAATATATGTAAAAGTACATGGTCCAAATAATTGATTCCTTTGCTAAACAAAGCTAACGTGCAAAACTTCACAACTCATCTGAAATCCAGGTACGCAACAAAGCTAACGTGCAAGCTTCTTGTCCCTAATTCAGGCAAGTCATGACCAAACAGAACAAGAGAAAACCAAGCCCCACGCATCCTCCCCAATTTTCCCCGCCTCCTCCACCGCCCTAACAAGAAGTAAGATCCACACTCTAATTCCAGTGAAAAAATAACCACCGTCGGTTGACTCGGCCCTCCACCTCACCCCACCACCAACATCCGCCTCCATTTTTCTTAACCCCCCCGCTTTCCTCCTCCATTCCTTCGTGCCGGCCACCTTCTCCGCCACCCCCACCAAATGCCCTCCCTTCCCACCTTCCATAATGCTGATGAGAACCCGCAACCGAAGACCAAAACCGACCGACTCCCCCGAAAGATCGCGCCTTTCCGCATGATGTCGCCGCGGCAGTGGTGGCGCCGCGCGGCCTCAGCCGCCAAGGACAAGCGCAGCCTCTACCTCTCCCGCATCGCCGGTGGCTACCGCCACCACGCCATCGCCGGCTCCGGTGGCCTCCGGAGCGCCACCCTCGAGGCGGCGGTAATCCACTCGACGAGCCACGACGAGCGGTCCATCGACTATAAGCACGCCGGTCTCGTCCTCGCCTGGGCCCGCACCTCGCCGTCCCTCCTCGTCCCCCTGATGTGGGCCCTCGCTCGCCGCGCCGGCCGTACCCGCTCCTGGGCCGTCGCCCTCAAGGCTCTCATACTCGCCCACGGCCTCCTCCTCTGCTCCGACGAATCCCCCCCTGCCTTCCGCCTTGGTCGCCTCCCTTTCGAGCTCTCCGACTTCCGGGACCGCTCCTCCCTCCCTTCCCAGGCCTCCGGCTTCTCCGCCTTCGTCCGTGCCTACTTCCACTTCCTCGACCTCCGCTCCCGCCTCCCATCATATGAAACAGGGGACCACGACGAGAACTCCCAAGACTCCGACCGAGACCTCCAGCAGCTCGAGAGGCTCCAAGCCCTCCTCCACCTCTTGATGCAAATCCGCCCTACGCCGGTGGCATGGACGTGGGCCTCATCCTCGAAGCCATGGACTGCGTCGTGATCGAGATCTTCGAAGTTTACAGCGGTATCTGCAATGGCATTGCGTGCTTTCTCGTGGGGATTCTCAGGCCGTCCGCATCGAGGGATGGCGGCGAGGAGCAGGAGGCGATGCGGCGGCGGCGGGGGCGGTTGGGATGAGGATTTTGAGGAGGGCGGCGGAGCAAAGCTCTCAGCTTTCGGCCTACTTCGAGGCGTGCCGGACCCTGGGGGTCCTCAACGCCACCGAGTTCCCTCCCGTGGAGCGGATCCCTGACGAGGACATCCGGGACCTCGAGAGGCTCGTCATGGGGGGCATTTCAGGAGCCGACGAGGACGAGTCAGAGGAGCAGGAGGTGGCGGCTCCGGCGACGTCGCCCAGGCGGTCGGGGACGGTGGTGACGGAGGAGTGGGTGGTGTTCGACGACGGAGACGGGGCAGCGAAGGGGCACTATGGGAATGCGAAAGGGAGGGGCATTCTGGGAACGGGAGGTGGGAGAGGCATTCCGGGAAGTGGAACCCCTTCTTGCTCGCCAGAGCGGCCGGCGCCGGCGACGGCGAACCACCTCGGCGGGCTTCAAACGTTCGGTAACGGTAATTTGATAGAGCTGTTGTGACCGACGTGTCCTTCATTGTTTAATGTAACTACCTATGTGCCATCCTTCGTTCTCCCTTGCTTCTCTTAACTTTTGGGTATTATTATTGAAGAGGGACTGAATGGGATGTTCATGTTGTAATCCTCCTGCTGCTAAACCTCATCTCAGGTAATTGGTATGATTTTTAGATTTGAAGCCTTTCAAAGAGCCTGGGATTTTAATTTCTTGAAAGTATGATGACGTTAAGGTGTGACAATATTGAAGCTAATGCTTTTAGGCTCAAGGAATTAAATTGGATTAGCCTTCAGTTCTTGCACCTTAATGTAGGTAAAGAGCACTTGTATATTATGTAATGGTGGGACATTGTTTCAAGCGAGAACTAAGTAATTATCCCAGAATACATTGCACAAGACGCAAGAAAGCCAATACTCAAATTGCAAATATCAGGGGAAATGTATGCAATTTGGCATTGAACATGGTACATTTGGGTTCCAATGTAAAAGTACATTGAGACAAAGGATGTGTAAATTTATGTGTTGCTTGTGTATCGTGGTGTATATTTTTTAGAAAAAACACAAATAAATTTACTTATGTTGCAGCATTTAGCATCATTGTTGTAATCACCATGGTGGTGTTAGTTATGTTACGGTGGTAATAACTATAATAACAATGGATGAATAGTAATAACTTCAAAAAAAATTATTTTAAATATTTCTATGCACAAAGAATGTCCAAATCCAAAATCTCTGGATCTAATAGAAACATCTGAAAAATAGAAAAAGAATGAAAGAAATACCTCTGGAAGGGCTTGACTTGCTATATATTATGATTTTTCAAGAATTTTCTTCTTTCCAATTTTCGCTATCCATTAGGTTATCTCTGTCTAACTAATATTTATCTTTACAAGATAGCTAGGTATGGCAGTTTTAACCGGCTCACTAGATATCTGACTCCATTATAATAGAGCAGATTTTATCTAATCCAATTAGAATCCAAGACAGACATGAATTTTAAAAAAAATATCTGAAATAGATTCGAATCATATACGAATAATGATATGCCTTATTCCAAACCCGATCCAATATTATCTTTATCTAAATCCCACCTTCATAATTACAATCATTTTACAATATTCACACAAATCTGACCTTTATTATCCATCCGACCTAATCCAATCCAAACCTTTACTTGATCCTGTTCGAGATGAATACATAGCAGATATGAATATGGAATGTTGGCCAAAATTCCAATGTACACCCAATGGAGCTCATGAAGGGGTTGCTAACGAGAGGGCAGTTGAGAGGGCAGTTGTGAGTTGACAACATCCTCAGAGGTTGACTAGGTAAGTCCATCTGTCTTCACTGGATAAGAATGAAATACGATTGATCGCCCAACTTACCGTTTAAATTCAATTTAGCTTAATACAAATCAACACAGATACCAAACCCCTCAAATTCGCATCCAAGCTTATCATGGGATTCTATGAGGTTAATAAAACTAATAAATCTTATTTTTTAAGTAATTATTTTTAAAAATTGATTAAAATTAAGATCCAACAATTAGCATCAAGCTTGCAGTTCAAAACCTGACAAAGACCCTCCAAGCATCGCAGGGGGAGGGCGGGGAGGGAGGGATTATTGGCCAAAATTCCAACACACACCTGGTAGGACGACCCAAAAAAAGGATCATTGGCTGAGAGGCCACCCTAACCATAAATGACCGTTTAGTAACAAATAAAATTACTATTATTATTTTCTGATTATTTTGCTTCAAAATAAGTTTCTGATTATCTTAGTTTACATAACTGTTCCACCTCCATTAGCCATCTCAAAAATAGCAAAAGATGGAAGATAAAATCGAAAAGAATAACGGGAATGCAGGGGTCAAGAGGAAGTCTTGGCCTTGGAATAACCATGTACTCCCTAATGAAATTTGGTTCAAAACAAACAATCAACTTTACCTTTATCAAACTGCAATTAGAGTAACCTAGTACTCACTGGGTTACATCTGCACTTTGTATGTCAGATCTTGCGAACCAGGTCCTGCAGTTGGAGCCATTTGAAAGGCGATAGGCTAAAAACCCACTGCATAAACATTGTCTTTTATGTATTCAGTTGACCAAATACCCATTGATAGATTTGCCATTTTTAAAGGATAACCGCGATAGTTCTAAAGTTAATCTAATTAGTAATTATATGTTAAGATATAACAACGAAAGGAGAGCTTTCCATCATGAAACCACCATCTAGTATCAACCCAAGGAACCAAACACATCATTCCGAAGGACAAAACTAGAGTAGGCAACATGCAGTAAGGCTAGGTTGTTCAGACAAATGCAAACTAAACATGTTCAAGTTGCGGATGCTTCATGGTTGGTAAAAAACACACACATCAAACTTTCCTGGCATTTGCTACATTCAAATAAAATAAGTCGAATAGAATTAAATAAATAATGTCACACAGATAATTACCGAGTCAAGATTAAGTACTAGGGCAATTTCAGAACCACCATGACCTGTAAAGTCTGGAAAATAAGATGCAGCTACAATAAATAGATAAATGACAACCAGAACAGCAAAACCTTGCAAAATCCAACATCATGCATTCTTTATCTCCTGAAATCTTTTGACCAACATGATCTGACGATCAATGACATTCATAAGAAAAATGTGAGCACGCAATATAAGGAAGCTCTGCAGTAATATCACATACTACTCGGCACATGATAGCTCCTCCCTCTTTCAATCCTTATTTCTACAAGAGAGAGCATTTCCAGGCATCTGAATGTGGCGACCTTTCCTCCCCTGAGGGTTGCATTTTTCTTCCACAAAATCTATTCATAATTACATTCTATATACCCACTTGTTTATTTGTCAACAGGATGTGTTTTCTCATTAGAATAGAATGGCCCGCATAATATTTTGAACTACTCTCATTTGAATGATCTACAATTTCACCTTCGGATCAATCTCAAGTATGGTAATGAAGAATCTAAACAGCTAATGGTCCCATGCACATCTGCTAAAACATCATAAACATACCCAAGCATGAAGCACAAAATCAGCCACAAGCAATTTGGTGAACACCATATAAAATAATCCTCTTCTAGTCAAATACGCAGTCCTTATGAAATGGCATTATCCAGTCATCAGGTTTGCCCAAACTAATTGCAGTATTTGTATGAGTAGATCTATAGGTACAGACATGTAGAAACACTCAAACTAATATTAATCAGAACAAGAATTAATCAGAAATAATGCAACCATATACATTCAAATATGACAAGAACAATCACATGATAACACTGCATTAGTAGAAAAGCATCAACCCTTCAAATCATTTAAATAGTGCAGCAATTGAGCACACACAAGTAGCAAATCATCATTGACCTTCTGAACATTTAGCACACTTATAAAACATCCCAAAGTGCTTTATAAAAAACCCTGAAGTACCATCTATGAGCCAGAAAACTGAAGAGAAAAGACCATCCCAATCATCATGCAAGATCAGTTAGTTGTCTCCAAGTCTCATTGATCATGTCAATTATATGTCAAATATTCCTTATTATGCTAAAATGAATTTGATATAAAATTTTCAGCATTGGCAGCATAAACTCATAAACCAAACATCTCGCATCTCTAGAGTCCAGAATTTTTGAATGCCAAGGAGTGCACGCCACCCCTTCCACTATTTTTGCAACCCTAAACAAAATGTTATGGAAAACCTCCTGATTTGGGGTGACAAAGTGTTAACTCAAGACACAGAATCAGTAGGATCATTGCACCTACAAGCTTTAAGGAGAGAACTTACAGGTGCTGTTCACAGTGAAATGCCTGAATAAGAAACAAGATACCTTCCAAAGCAATGAAGAACAGATTGCTGGGAAAATAAACAAAAAATATGCCAAGTACTCATCAAGGAGGAAGTTAACTGAACTTTCGAAGGAACTATTGAGATCAGACATGCCATAGTGATTCCGTTGTGGCTAACAGGAATTAATGCTATAATAAACAATCTGCTGAGAAAAATCCAAACAATATGATTTTCAGCTTATCAACCACACAAAGATGCATGAAATTTATTAAGATAAAATATATCTGATTACACCCAAAACAGGTGACTACAACAGAAATGACAAAGCTGCATATGGTTTTGATTATATTAATATTTTTTTGTTAATTAACATTTATCGATGGGTCAGTTTTTGATGAAAACCACCAAGTGATGGATTGTAACCAGAAAACAATATTTCTTATTTCCCATCTATAAAGGCGAATCTGCACTTTGTCAGATGCCAATTTTGGTATATTCCAATTTTGATTCATCCTCACCATATATATCTAGCACCACATCAACAATTACAAACTTAAATTTGAATTTATACAACATAGTCTTCATATAAATAATTAAGGCACTCACATTGAAATCCATACAAATTTTTTTATTTGTCAATTCAAGTCTTTGAGCTGTGAAACTATGACTTTAATTTTCCCAGCCATCTGTTAAAGGTCAAGATTTTCTGAAAATGTAAAGGAAATAAACAATAAGTTTTGACCTAAGGCTGGGTTAAAACATGGACTAAACCAAATCTTATTCTTCATTAAGCTTATTAACAAAATCATCTAACAGTCAACTCTCCAATCATCTAACATCAAGATCTAAGATCTAATTAGATAATTGATGTATTCAAGAAGAGGTTCGCTTGCTTAGTACTCAAGGGAGAAGATTTTGGGGCAAAATGTGTCAAAACTTAGGTATCAAGTTTAAGAGGCCTATATTTGCATTATTTTAATGTAGTTCACTTTATTAGTTTTCAGTTGTTTACCTAATGGATGGTCCAGGTTATAAGTTGGAGTCATCCTCCTTTGGACAATTTCTACCATATTTAATGTTGAGAGGGCAACAACATTGAGAAGAACAAGACAGACCTTGCCACCCTTCAAGATGGCAATAGGGAATGTCAGGTCAACCCCCACTATTAAGAGAGATCTGCCTGATCTAATTATCTAAATCCAGTAACAAGTTACTTGTATCCTTCTAACAGGACTGAAGCCTCCTTGCTACTGATGCAAAATCAATCACGACACATTTAAATTGACAATCCAAAAATTAAATATAAATATTAAAATTAAAATCAAAAAGTTTTTGGCTTCCCTTCTTGTGCACAAAGTCATCCAGAAGTAGACAATTTTGATGGTATGAAAAAGTATTTTTATTGGATTTATGATTTAAAAGTATTTAGCTGTCCGTCCCTTAATATATCTAGACCGAGACCCATGGTGTGGGTTCTCTATTTATATGACCTATCCATATTATTTAGAACACAAAATCTGTTAGTATTTTAAAAAATTTCTAACAACTTGATATATACGCAATACCTTAGGACACATGAGTTTTTATTTAAGATGCCCAAGATACTATAGAACACAGTCAACATTGTGGATCCTTGAATTTAACGGTAATTTCCATTCACAGAATTATGACTATATCCTGCTAGATGGATGCTAGCTCATTTCTGCCTCACTTTATATCATATACTATACATATACATGTATAAAGTTATACAGATCCACCCAACCAACTTGTTCTGACCAGGGCCCGAAATTTAACCACCCTTGGCATTACACTAGTTAGTCCTCCACATGGATGGGGCATATTGTTATGTAATTAATGCCACTAATGCACCAAGAGAAGTGACTATTGCAAGTAACTTAGATGCATGATCAAATTACTTGAATGCAACAGTGCATTCACGCAAGTAAAAGCCCAAGTAGTGCAACACATGAGGAGTAATTCTCATTTCTGGTAGCTAATAGTCATACTGGCCAGAGCAATATAACTATGGATGCATCTAGAAACACACACTAAAGCCACAATTGTTCAGACTTCCCTAACCCACACCCAACATGCGGAACAAACATGGTGGGTTAGATGTCTCAGAAGCATGCTAGGTAATTGCTTGGGTCCAAAAATTCCAGCCTTAACTTCAATGAGGTTCCCACTCAAGCAGAAACAAGAGGAAGAAAGGGATAAAAGTTTGGATTAACAAGACAGGAGAATATCCTAAGCATCCTCTTTTTCTCCTAAAGTTTCATCTCTTTCCTTTCTAGACATGGGGACCATTTTACAGGGCCTTAACTAGATTTCTTTCATTTGAAATTTTAGATGAGTCCCATCCCTAGTAGACATAATTATGAAGGTATTTAACTTTCTAAACTTGGAACAAGTTTCTTGTATGTCATTCTCTATTTTTCTTCTATGGCATCTTTTCTTCTCTTAAACTGCTCAAAAATTTGATTGTTTGATGATCTCATAAAGAAAATGACAGATCTGACTGGGAGATCAGATTTTTATCATACTGGTCAAAAGTACCAATATCTAGCCTCCTGAACATCAATTTGATCTTGTACATAATGATGAGCAAAGCACTATGTGAAAAGGTTTGGGATCATGACAACAATTAGGAGGAATGAGAATATCAATCAATTAATACTACAGAATGTTGAATAGGCAAATTCCGTAGTAGAATGTGTAGATGATTCTCAGCATGACTTGGAGCAATTCTCATGAAGAGAAAGATTATCATGCATTTACAGAACCTGCATAAAGGTATATCATATCCGCTATCATCTGCAGCAAATTTTGGAGACCAAGACATGTCAAATCACTGACTTTCAATTTTCAGGACAGCAACTCATAAATTGCCAATTCAAGAGTAGTCTTATGCTGATTTTATCATTTGGATAGAGAAAAAAGCCATGAGAATTATTATTTGGAATCCAACTTCAATTATGAATTGAAACAGATCGAATATTTTAGCTAGAAAATTTCAACCAAGAACAAATTGAAAAGGGCCAAGGAAATGCAGGTTCAGATATCCAGGAGAAAGAATGTCCATGAGAATTAAACAGATGGACTTGACATCCCCAAATGATGTAGATGAAGGACAGCTAAGAAGTATTTTGATGCTTGTAGACTGCAAAAGATAGGCTTCAAGCATTAGGAAACAAAATGAATTCCAGAATTAGGGATGATAAAGAGGGATTTTCAGGAATCATCATAATCTATGATACTAACAAGATCAAGAGAGCTTAATGGATGAACCATACACAGCACATGGAAAATGTGTCAAGCTAAGTAAATAATTTCAGTAAGCTAAGGCAGCTTAATGAAAGGCATGTCAAACTATGAATTGGGTCCAAATTGGTATTTGGGGAATGTTAAGATGTCCTGTTCCATCAGAGATAGTCCTAAGCAGGAATGTTTGGTGAATGTGGCTCCACAAAGCCAATCCCCAAAAAAAGTGCAAAGGCATGGTGGTTGTTTATGGTTTTATTAGCTCACAGATGGTTAAAGTTCTTGTATAACATGGAAAATTTAATCAGTAATAGGATGTGCAAGGATAACCGGGACCACACAAACCCGCTTGAAGGGAGGAATGCCTCTCACAAAATATCAGAACTTGCTCTTTAAGTTTCAGAAACATCACCATGGAGAAGACAATATTGATGAACTCAGAGAGAACCTGATGAGGTCCGATTTCTATAAGCCAGCAACAGGGAATAAGATTTGCATATAGATTAATATAGCTTAATTTCAGTTCACACAACAGATAAGGCATGCCAGATGAAACCACGGATTGAGAAGTTATGCCAACATGCTAGCTCCGACAAGCATTATTTCTGGTGTCAAACCTGCCTAAAATACTAGGGGCAAACAAGATGAAATGTATAGTAGAGTAAGAGAAATGGTGAAGCAGCACTGACATGCTTTCAACATCAGGACGTTGTATACCTCACTAGTGCTGCCTTCCTCATTGTGTGACAATGGCAGTGGGGCAATCAGCAATATCAAGGTGTCACAAGGACAATAGTGTGTCAATGAAATAGGGACAACACCCAAACTTAACTACGAGTCTTAATAGGCCTTTTTCCTCTATAAGAGCACTTGTTATGCTATCCCATCTAGATATTGTCCACTTGCCTGGCCAGTTCCCCAAAACTTAGGGGATTGCCCCAAAATTTCCACCTTTCTAATAACGCCCTTTCGCCAAAACTCTATCACCTGTCTTATTGATTCACCCAACTTGACATGTGACTCCACTCCAGATTTCCATTTCTTAGGTTCGGTACTACTTAGATATCCTTCAACACCTTTTCTACGCCAACCAATCAGATGGATCATGATAAGCTACATAATTTGCTGGAATAGTCATTTATCCTCCTTCCACATTTTAAACAATTTACTAACATGAACAATGAACAAAAGTTTTTTTTACAACAAATGGAGGATACAAGCAACTAGAACTCTCAAGTAAACACTTGCTTTCTTTAGCACTCTTCTTCATTACCAGTCTCCTGTGTAAAGATAAATCTTTACATTAGAAGGAACAATTGCACCACCCAATAATCTTGAGGAAAAAAAAACTCAAGGTAAGAAGCTTGGTTTCTGATAAAGCAGATACCAATGTAGTACATATGCATGCATGCATCTTTTATTAAATCGCCCTAATTATGCAACTTTTCACTATGTACATTCTTTCCTCTTTATAAGGACCTTCACTCTTCAAATCAATATTTCTCTTAAGATTTCTTTCAAAACCTCCATAATTTTCTTCAATTTTTCCCAGAGCATACTGGAAGTTGGTTAATTATATGTTTTCTCTTGATGCTCATAGAAGTTTAATTAGCATGCATTCGCAGTTGTGGAAGAGTTAACTTGGAAGATATGTGAGAAAAGCATATGTTCACACTCCCTCCAACCATGGTTAACAAAGAACCAAAATCGACTCATAAAGGATGATATTTTGTTTCTAGAGCAAGTCAACCCATCGACTTGTACAATTCATGAATGTTAATATAATTTAAAAAACTAGAAGATTGAGAAACATAATATGCCATTTATGAAAAACATTCACAGAAATACCATGAATATGATTGAGAGAATCTTTATAACTTGTTATGACAAAAAGTAGTTAGTCAATCCCTCATGATTAGACTAAAATAGTCACCTTTCACTATGCCATACCACATACTCCTAAATACCAAGATAATGAAAAGTGGACCATTCAACTATCAAATTCTATATATTTATTAATTCCATGATATACAATACGGCCTTCAACATATAATATGTAGTAGCTAGATCTGGAGCTCGAAATCATGAAAACCAAATTCCAAAAGCATAACAAACATAAAGCACTAGTTAAATCAAGTTAAATCAACATGTAGAATCGGAGTTAGAAAGCAATTAAGTCCTTGCTCTCCTGATTTGTACCTAACTTATATTTTGCTCTCTAACATGGCATTATCTTTCCATATTCCACATAATCCATAAAAAAATTTCTATGCATGTCACAATTTATAACTTAAATAAAAAATGGAACATCAGATTACAAATAATAAAGAGGCGGGCTTGCAACAAAGAGGAAAACATGTGATGCTAGGATTTCTGAAGATAGATCTGCTCTATGTCTTAAATCTTAACATTAAGACATATTTGAATAAAATGGATAATAATTACTTTAAAATCTTATGCTTTTCTTTTCAACAAAATTATTGACTACTACTATATATTTTCAAATTGGTCAATAATAAAAGGAACAAACAAATGGTTACTACTTAAAAAGCAACAAATGTTCTTGTAGTACAAAAGTATGCTTGAGAACATGACTAGAAGCTTAGTATAATATATTACCAAAAATCTATAGTGAGTCAAAACATTCAATATCAGTTACATAAAAAAGCATATTATTTTTTCCAAAAAATTTGGTACTCCATTTAAGCTGCAAAAATTACATGGCACAGCTCCATTAACAAGATAAAATGTGGTGCTTTTCCTTAGAAATGTATTGACAGGCTTAATCAAAAAGATTCACCAGTTGCCACTATTTTCTCTAAATACCCATATTAAAACTGGATAATGGATTTCATAAATGAGCAGATAATTTTACTGATTCTTTATGCAGCCATATTTATTACAAGGACCTTTGTCACTGGAAGCAATGCATGCTACTGATACAACAGCAATTAACATATCATTGTGTGAAAGAATGTGGGCCCACAATTGATATTCAAGAAAAAACTCTATTTGACAAAGGACTGACTGACTATGCATGCAATTAGTATTTATAGGCAAGAAAGTTCATAAGAAAGAATGGAAGCATCAATAATAATCCACCAAAGAACATTCCCATAAGAGATGCTTGACAGAACAATCAAGGAGCTCCTCAACAATTATTGCTACAAACAGGTGAACAGAGAAAAAGAAGGAAATAATTTGGAACTTGAAAATAAGTAAAACAAACATATAAGAAAATTTTTTGCCACAAAATGATGGTGGGACTGTTCATGCAATTCCAGTAGTGCATATATCTAGCATGAGTATGTAACAGAACCTTGAAAGTTTCCGCAGAGAATTATAGCCTATATTTGTAGGAAATATAATTGACTGCAAGGGACAAACCAAATCAAGGGAGTTCTATCTTACATTGAACGACAAAATAACGGATGCAATATGACACCACCATCTTAGTTCCCAAAAGAAGAGAGAATTTTGTCGTTTAACTCAGACATGTACTACGATACAATACAACCAGCAAATATTATACATATCGAACTCATAATAAGCCCATTCACAAAAAGTTAATTCCAAAAGAGACAAAACATGGTGAAACCATAAAGGTTGACGAAGACTTTCTGTCTATTAGTTAAAGTGCCATCCTAATAGATAGTGATATTATCTTAAAACTGCAGCTTGTAAAGAAAGAAAGAAACAGCAACACATCCACCTAACCCGAATGTCCAAACCTAAGAAAGCATGTAAATGGCTACGAAAGAAACATCGGAGCTACAAATTACTCAGAAGGCCTCTGCAGAAGGTGATAGACATATATATACAGGAAGAACAAACCAAATGCAGAGCCCAAGTCGTACTTTAAGCTACCTAACATCATACACCTTTACCTAATTGTCACAAACTTGTTGGTACCATGCTTGGCCCAGTAAGTCTTCAAGTCAATTGGGTTAGAAAGGTTATACCCTTCTCCTGCAAGCTTCTCCAACACCTTCTTAAATGCACCTTGGCTCATCTTCCGCCCTGCAATACGTGCCCCCCGCCTCTTAGTGCTCATAGGCAGGGGGTACATCGAAATGCTAGTAGTACAGCATGCTGATTGCCAACCTCCAACACCCCACCGATAGCACTGCTGGGGAGTGCCCGTGCAGGAGCAAATTGGAGTAGGAATCCCCGAGATATCCAAGTCAATCCCATTGATAACAACATCCATGCTCTTCCTCACATTCCTCCCTCGCGAAAGCGAACCATTGCTAGTCTCATTCCTAGGCGCAGCAACTTTCTTGGGCTTCTTTGGCTTTGGTGTCTTAGCTTGGGCCCTCTTCTTCAAAGGTGCCTCCTTTCTGCTTCCAGGATCATCCATCATTGGGATCTTGTCGTCTTTGGGTGGCTCCGGTGGCTGCAGCATCGGGAGGGCATGTGCTCCATGGGCATCAGGCAGTACTGAGTAACTGGAATTCGCAGGCATCATGTGGACCATCTTGTTCTCCCGGTGGCTGATCCACCCATCCCTCACATACTCTATAGGAGCAGGTGGCTCAGGCATGCTGCAGTCACGGTGGAAGAATCCCCCATTGGAGAGGAGTGGCTTCGTGGCATTGCGGTCAGCCACCGACGACATGAGCTGCAGCCCTAAATTCCCTTCAAGGGCTGCTCATAGTAGGCCCAATTACGCATACCCAGTCCCCATCGTCATCCATAAAGGCAAAGGTTGGCGAACAACCGAAGCTACCACAACGGGTATTAGGGGACCAAAAAGCTATCTTTTACCAAAGCTACCACATTGCCTTCTTCAGGACAAACCTAGAAACCCATCACACCAAAGAATCAAAGCTCGGAGAAATGGAACCCAATCAAGCAAAATTGAAGCAAAAGACCAAAAAGGAAGCATCTTCTTTTACACAAACCTTGATAACCAGAAAAATCCAAAAATAAGAAAACGTGGGTAGGTTTGGCCAAACTTCCACCAAAAGAACCCTAACAGACGGCATTTCGCAAATGGGAAGAGAAAGATTGAAACTTTAGGGTTCAAGTTAAGATCTTTGGATGAATAAGAACAGATGGACGTTAGAATCTATCAGGAAAATAGAAGAATTATAGAGATCAGAAGGGGAAATGGAAATATAACGGTAAAAAATGGCTGGCATAGAGAGGAGGTGAAGGGGATAAAGGAAGTACTTACTTTAGAAAGAGCTGCCGTCTAGGGTTCTTTGCCGCGGTCTGAGGGAGAGAGAGGAAAGAAGAAATGGGTAAGATAGACTTCTATATACAAAGCCTGTTATATATAAATATGTCCAATATTATATACTCATTCTTCGAATATTTTGCTTTTCTAGATAATTCTATTTGTACGTATATGGAAAAAGAAGGATGCTTGCCAAGCAACCTTTCTCCACTGCTCTTTTCCATTGCTTCCAATTGAGGGGTATGGTTGTTTTATCTGATTTAGTTTGTATGTTCTGTCCTTTCCGAGGGATGCATGGCTTAGGCGTAATGTGGGCTAGGGCTTGTTACACATTTGGTCTTGCCCCTAGGAACTTTTGTGGGCTCTCCTTTCGGTTTCAACAAGAACTTTTTGGTTTCCTTTTGGTCAATGTCAACAAAATAAGAAAATGATATGGTCCTCTAAATCCTCTACAAGGTGTATAATTGCTTGTTATCTGAGGAAAATAGAGAGAAATTATGCAGAAATTGCTCCGAAATAATTTATATAAGAAAAGAGTAGAGTTGAAATTGGTGCACATGCCATCTACAATTTTTTTGGTACAACAATTCGATGATTTTTTGCATGCCACCATCTACGGAAACAACGCATCCAACTACCCGATTGTATTTTATTCTTTGGATCGAATCAAATCTTTATTATATCAACCTCGAATAAATACAATCATAAGAATCAATATGGAAGATATTCAAAATTAACAAGGGGCCATAGAATTAAAGGTCCATAAAATGGTTTCTATATGATTGATAATTTATACTGCAACCTAATCTGTCATGTTGTTTGCCTCCCTATAAATATATGTTATCTCAAAAGATCAAGGAATAGCAATCAAACGCTGGTAGTTTTATAGCAGAATATAAGAATCTATATCAAATTAGAAAGTCGAAAACCAACTAATGATTGTCATAGAATCCCCCGTCAATATGAGATGTGAAATACCCAAATTTTGAATAGCGTATTTAATCTTTCCCAAGCAGCTCTAAGCTCCACCTTTAAAACTATAGTATCAAAAATTCTACTCCCTTTCGATAGCAATAAGTAACCCCATAGAGCTTCAAATTACAAATTCTAAATAACTCTCCGCTATGAACACTCCATCAAAATTAATCTTGAAGAAATAGAAGGATGGTGGCTTCCAAGAGAAATAAATCAATGTAGAGGATATAGAGCCTGCAAAAGAAGAGCCACAAATTTTCCTACTATCAAAGATCCTTCTAGGGCAGATATTGTATAAACTCTTAAGCTTGAGAATTGGCTTTATGATAATCCATCGTGGGCTTCGATTCATATTCTCAAAAATATATTTCATTTCTAGCCAGCCATAAGTGATATGCTATATAATACATAAGAATTCCTTCAGCACTTATGCCGACATTGGAAGATCTCTCTTTAATATTCTAATAGAAAACATCAAGGGTAAGGATGGAACAAGGGAAGAATTTAGAATAGAGGCCTATCTCCTGACCTACCTCACCATAGATGATAGAACAACATAATATGAGCGGTAGATTCCAAAACATTAGCACACAAGACATAATAGGGAAGGATGTAAAGCCCACATCGATGCAACAAGTTCCCACACGAGAACCGATCCCATGCTACCTTCTACATGAATAAAGTTGTTCATTGATGAACACCAATTCTTCAACCCCATTCTGTATTCTATGCTATTGATGGAGCTGATAGAAAAAAATATATATAGATCAGATACCTTGATAGTCAATCCTGATGATGGGCCCAACCTAGCCTGTTGTGCAATCACCACTAGGAATTGCTGTAACTAAAATTATGTTTTCACCAAATCCTCCAAAAAATGTTGGCAGATTACATGAATATTCCAACTATTTTCACCCATGACCAAAAGCTCCTCTACTAACAAGCCATCAAGTGAATTACAAGTGCTGGCCATAGTGCCAAAGGGTCGATAACCATGGTTCATTGAGCACCTACATGGAAACATCATCACCAATACACCATTTGATCGATGTTTGAGTAAACAATATGAGCATGCGAGCATAATTTCTTCCAGATGAAGGATGCATTCTAAGCAACAGAAGCAAGAGACAGAGGTCTCGTGAGAGAGCATCAATTTTCTTCTTTTCTCAATACAAACCTCATTGCATGTTTAGCCATTATCACTTCATGCTTGGCCATCAAAGATTGTATACCTAGGCCACCACATCAGGTAGTTTGACAAACCGATCCCGATAGAGAAGATGCATCTTTTCTGGTGTATCCGAAGATCCCCATAAAAAATTTCCCATCGTTGCTTCCAATTTCAAAATAACACTTCTCGAAATAATCGAATTAGCCATCAAATAAATAGGAATCGAGGATATAACTGATTTAATAAGAACCACCCTCCCATCATGAACAACGCTTTCCACTTCTATCCCTCCAACTTGTCCATGAACTATTGTATTATATCTTAACAATCCACCATGTCAGTTTATTTCCCATAATAATTAGAACCCCTAAATATTGACAAACCTTCTCTGCTTCTCTGATCTAAAGATGCCACCTGATTTTTGCTTGAGGGACATGTGTAACTTTGGACTGAATCTAATCATTGGCTTCTTGAAACTAACCCGCTGCCCTGTAGCTATACAGTCATCAAAAAGAATTAAAGTAAGAATAACAGCATTCGGTAGTTTGGCTCGAGAAAATAAGAGAAAATCATCTGCAAGGTGCGAGATCAGCATACTCGAGTGAACCGGTCAGCTAATATACAAACAAAATTTTAGCACTCATGGAAGCCTTCAACATTCTAGATAAACCATCCAGCTACATATGTTACCAGTCTACACCACTTGTAAAATGAGAAGCTCTTCAAATAGCATATTCTTACCTAGAAAATATGATATGCTCCACTACAGATGAAAAAGAATAGCAAAAATATATTAGATAATTTAAGAGAGAACAATGAAGAAGAAGGACTAAAGTTGGAATTTTCTAGAGCTCTTGTTGATTTGGCCTTGCTCTATTGATACATTGATGAGAGTATTTTAATTAAACAAGTTTTAATGTGTAAATATTTTTCAAATTTGCAACTGGCTAATAAATGAAATTTTAAAAATATAAAACTGAAATCATCATATATTTTTTTATGTCAAATTTGTAATCTATCAATGAATGAGACAAATTAAACCATTCTACCTTAATGGCTGAAGTTTTCCAAATTCAATTTTAAAATTGAAATATGCCAATTTCAATGTAATAATTGATACTAAATGGCTTACAAAAATCTCATTTATTTTTTCATTTCATAAAATATACTAACAATTCCCACTTATATATATATATATATAT
>KE505605.1:102883-117976 GCA_000441515.1 Elaeis oleifera | reverse complement strand
TTTTTTTTTTTTTTTTTTTTTTTTTTTTTAAATTTAGGCTAAGGGAGGTTGAAAAAGCAGCCATCCATTGATAAGTAGTTTGATGTTGATGAATCTTTGCGACGGAGACATAAAGGTGATGGGTCCAAATATTGGAGGCATGGCAGAGAAGATGTTGATGGTGATGTAGAGCTTGATGGTGAGTGGGAGCGACAAAGAAGGTTTGTTTTGAGACATTAAAAATCTACACATCTATGAATTTTTATATGATGTCAAGAGCTAGAAAAGTTTTAGATCGGCCTTAATCGATCCGGTTGATCCATGAGCCGAACCATGATCGAACTTGAAACTTAGCCACCAAAGTGATCTGGTCCAAATCAATGGATTCCAAACACTTCATGTTTGGTTTAAGCTCATTATTCTTAATTATTTTTGATCATGATCGAATAAAATTATATGCAGATGAATAACAATTTTAAAGAAATATAGTAAACATAATAAATTGACTATGTCCATATCTGATCAAAATTGATAATGTCACTATTACCACTTCTAGAAGCTCAATTTTGACATGTCAAAATTCCCAGAATTAAAACTCAGATACCGAAACCTCACTTCCCTTGAGCTTACTTTCCGCACTCTGAACTTATATGTCACTAGAATATGCTACTGGCGTTGGATCTTAGCCAAACATACAAAGCAATAGCCAGTTCCGAACACCGTCCATCACTTAATTGTTTTTTCTAGTTGTGCACTTAAAGCATTGGATCATATTAATTCCATAGCCAGTTCCGAACACCGTCCATCACTTATTGTTTTTCTAGTTGTGCACTTAATGCATTGGATCATATTAATTGTTGGTCCCTCACTAATTTGTTTTTCTAGTTATGCACTTAAAATGCATTGGATCATATTAATTGTTGGTCAATTGGTTTTGTATAAACCAAATCAGTGTTTCAAATAAAGATATATAGATAAATCCTATGTTACATTTATCTTACAAAATTTGGATGTCTCGTAATTACTTAAAAGCTTGTCTTAAAAAAATAAAATTATTGAGAAGAATTTTGCACGGGCGATTACATGAAAAGACTCAAAGCCCAAGATGACTGTATTCAACAAATTCACTTATTGGAGTCTATTGCCCACTTATGATCAGCCACAACCCCCATATCAAGTTAGTCTTCTGCAACTACCTGATCGACGTCTCACATCCTGAGCAGATAGGTCACGGCTGACCATAGCTCGATAGTGGGCCATTGCCGATATATCCTTCTAGGCCGATCATGTCTGACCAATCAGTCTCACACCAATAGACAGATCTTGGCCCAGTATGCTCCTATCCGGTGGCGCCTTGAGGTGACCAACTCTTGGTCATCGTCGATCAATCCTTACCCGGCGATACTCGGTTGGTAATTTTATTCAAAATTCAACACCCACCAGACAACAGCTGTCACTAGACTGATAAGATAGCTACAATCGCCACATCCTGAATATCTCGAGTAATAATCTCATGCCTCACGAATCACGTCCTGATCATACGGGATCACACCAACCAACCACTTGCCAACTGAAGCTCTATCTCTCAGCTATAAAAAGACTCAAAGAAACCCTCAAAAAAGATACGCCGTTATTCTATCTTTCATGCTCCTTCTGTTGACTGAGAGTTCTGACTTGAGCGTCGGAGGGTCCTCACTAGAGCCATCTCTGGTTAGGACTTTTGTGTAGGTTACGCTCCTAGGAGGCTCACCTTACCGTAAACTCCAGTGTCCTGACGCCAGACGAATTCTCGCACCAATAGATTGATGCTAGAGAAAGGGCTTGACCCACTTGGAAGAGTGCAACTTGAGAGCACCAAAACATCATGCCACCAAAAAGAGTTTCATCTCGCCACACCAACACCATCGCCTCTTAGCCGACGGAGAGCCAAGCCAACAACTAGGTGCAACCACCGGTGATGGAGACTCCTCCGCCTTCTCAATCGGTATTGGTCATAGTGGACCAATTCAACCTGCTCTTTCAAAGGTTTAAACTTTGACAACTGTCGTCCAGGTGGTTCAAATTGTCCTTGCACCTCTACTGGCGGTGCCACAGCCTGATCAGGCTATTCCTGTACCTCCATCAGCGATACCACCATCAAATCCAGCCTCATAGCCACCGCCACCACTAGAACTGTTGTGGGCACCTTCATAAAGCCCGAAGAGGAGACTGACCCGCCAGAGCTGTTTCAGAACTCAGGAATCAAGAAGGTGGTGAGCTTCGAGTCCCCGATCAGAGCATGATTCGACCCTTGTTTGTCGATCTCCTCAACATTCTAAGGCCTGCACCGTCCCAGACTTTGCTACCGAGAGACGGTTTCAGAAATCAATAAGTGGATCGATGCGAACAATAACCCCTCGGCTCCCTGTGATAGGTTCAATAGTGAACCACCCTTTGCTCTGAGGATTATGCAGGATCCACTCCATTGATACTTTAGAGCTCCACAGTTTGAGACCTACAATGGGACCGTCGACCTCATCGATTATCTTGAAACTTTCAAGGCGGCAATCTCCTTTATGGAGCGACTGATGCTATCCTCTATCAAGTTTTCCCCACTACTCTAAAGGGGGCAACTCGGCATTGGTATTCCAGCTTAAAACCAGCTTCGATCCATTCTTTTGAAGAGTTGAGCCAGTCTTTCGTCGGTCATTTCGTCAGTAGCCGATGATAACAGAAGCGATCCGACTATCTCCACATCATCAAGTAAAAGGAGGGAGAGTCGATCTGAGCCTTTGTTAGCCACTTTAATGCGGTGACTCCGAAAGTTCACGACCTAGATTAATCGGTCGTAATATCCACGATGATGGACGGACTCCTGAAGAATGACCTCAAGAGATCATTAATAAAGACCTACCCTCGAGATTATTCCGACATGTTGGTCTGGATAGAAAAGTATGCTTACACAGAGGAGGTCTTTGCCGAAGATGCTATCCTTACTGGTTCTATTGTGGCAGGGGGCAAAATAAGGAGTGCTTCCTGAGGTAGGAGGAGAGAACCCATCAACATTCCAGGTCCCTATTTTAGAAGCAAAAAAATGGGGCACATCCTCAGAACCACCAACTCTGGAGTCCTCAGAGAAGGGATCGGCATGCCACACCGCCAAAGAGATATACCAACTACACTCTGTTGAACGCACCGAGGACTCAAGTGCTAATGAAAATAAGAGGATAGCTTCTGGAGCCGAGGAGGCTTCGAACATTTTCGAATAGGAGGAATCCAAATAAGTATTGTCTGTACCATCACGATCATGGCCATAACACATAGGAGTGTGTCAAGCTCCAGGATGAGATCAAGAATTTTATTAGGCATGGTCGCCTCGATCGGTTTATACTTCGAAGGCGGAAGCTGGAATGGCGAGAAAGATGACGGCGTAGATCCCCCTGATCGGTGGATCAACCACGACAGGTGGAGCTATAGGAAGACCAACCCCCAATCAGCAGAATTAACGCCATTACTGGGGGGGCATGGAGCAGGAGGACTCGACGATGACGAAGAGGCAGCAAAACCGCAGAGGATTGGAGAGCTGATAACCTTCACCAAGGAAGATGCTTAAGAAATACAGTTTCCGTATAATGACGCAGTTGTTGTAACTTTAAATATCATAAATTATAATGTATGCCACATCCTAATCAATAATGAAAGCTCTGCCAATGTCTTATTTATGATGCTTCTTAAAGATGGGAGTATCGGATGATCGGCTGGGGAGGATGGACTCTCCACTTGTCGGTTTATCGGAGATGCTATCCCCGTCGAAGGAGTCATCACTCTATCTGTAAAGATTGATCGATTCCCTGTCTAGTCTACTATCCAGGTTGATTTTCTGATCGTCCGAGCACCCCGACCTATAATGCCATCCTCACCGGCCAGGCCTGAACATGCTTCGAGCTATCGTATTCATATACCACATAAAGATGAAGTTTCTGACAGCAAATGGAGTCGAAGAAGTCTGTAGAGATCAAAACTTGGTGCATCATTGTTATAGCATCACTCTCCAAGGAGGTTGGCCCACCGAATCATATTCAGTTGAGGGGCTGGATACCCGCGATGAGTTGGTCGAGGAATCTAGAAAGCCCATCGAGGATCTCATCTATCTCATTGGCAGATGGAAACCCGGAGCCCATGGTCCAAATCAAGTCAAATCTGGATTAGATAATGAAAGACCAGCTAATCTCTTTTTTGCAGACAAACTCTGACATCTTTGCCTAGATGCTAGCAAACATGTTGGGATTTGATTCTTCAGTAATCATGCACTGACTGAACGTGAGCCCATACTACTGTCCCTTTAAGCAAAAGAAGATAAATTTTGCTCCAGAGCGATAGAAGGCGATAGCCGAAGAGGTGGACAAGCTACTCCAAGTAGATTCATAAAAAAATGATCTATTCGAAGTGGATAGCCAATATGATCATGGTGAAGAAGGCGAATGGCATCGACTTCACCGACCTAAACAGGATCTGTTCAAAAGATAGCTAACCCTGCCAAAGATTGATCAGTTGGTCGATGCCATATCGGACCATGAGCTTTTATTCTTCATGGATGCCTTCTTTGACTAAACCAAATCCGGATGGCGTCAGAAGATGAGGATAAAACATCTTTTATTATTGATCGAGGTCTCTTTTGTTATAGCGTCATGCCCTTTGGTCTGAAAAATACAGATGCAACCTATCAGTACCTTATGAATAAAATTTTCAAAGATCAGATCGGATGCAACATGGAGGTATATGTGGATGACATATTCGTCAAGAGTCAATCCACGAGGACCTACATTAATAACCTTAAAGAAGCTTTTGCCACCCTGTGGAAGTATAAGATGAAGCTGAATCTAGCTAAGTATGCTTTTGGGGTAACCTTCAAAAAATTTTTAGGCTTCATAGTCTCCAACCGAGGAATAGAGGCCAATCCAGAGAAGATCAAGGCTGTGCAGGAGATGACACCCCCTAGAATAATCAAAGAGATACAGCGCCTCATGGGGAGAGCCACTGCCTTGAACCAATTTATTTCAAGATCAGCCGAATGGTACTTGCCCTTCTTCCAAGTTGTGAAACAATCGAAGAAATTTCAGTGGTCTGAGGAATGTCAAAGGCTTTTCCGACCTCAAGGACTACCTTAGCTCCACTCCAGTAAGCCCCACCCTGATGAAAATTATATTTATACCTTGCAGTTTCATTTGTTGCTATGAGTGCAGTGCTAGTCCAAGAGTGAAATAAAATTCAAAGATCAATATACTACATCAACCGAATCTTGAGGGATGCGGAGATCAGATATTCAAAGTTAGAGAAGCTAGCTTATGCACTCCTCATTGCAGATCGAAAACTTTGACCATACTTTCAGGCCCACACCATCATCCTCTTGACTAATCGGTCAATAAAAGCATTCTCCATCAGCCCAACACCTTCGGATGGATTGCAAAGTGGGCAGTCGAGCTCTCAGAGTTTGACATCCAGTATCGGCCCTGGCCATCCATCAAAGCTCAAATCCTGATTGATTTTGTGATCGAATGCACTATTCTGGATGAACCAGCTGAACAAGAAGAGGCGCAGCCACATGTTTCCATGGATGAGGGTCCTTCAGAACTTCATGACAGCTCTTGGGTAATGTACATGGATGGCTCATCCAATTCTTAGGGGTTTGGAGTGGGATTAATCTTTATAGGTTCGGAAGGAATGATAGCTGAGTACGTCTTGTGCTTCAAGTTTTTGGCTACAAATAATGAGGCTGAATATGAGGCTTTGGCCGCAGGACTCCGGATAGCCAGAGAACTGAGAATACTGAACTTAAAGGCTTGCAGTGACTCTCAGTTGATTGTCTTACACATTCAAGACAATTATGAAGCCTGAGGAGACAACATAATCAAATATCTCCATAAGATCAGGGACTTGGTGTCTACATTCGATAAGTTTGAAATCCAACAAGTGCCAAGGGCAAAAAATTCGAGGGCCAATCTATTATCTAAATTAGCAACATTGTCACCATCTGAGCTACCTGGGATAACTTTTTTCGAGGTGATGATCGATCGAGCATTGAGGATCCGATGATTGTATTGCAAATTGATGAGGAGCCCTCTTAGATTGATCTATTGGTTGGCTATCTTAGACACAAAATATTGCCTGTGGATTGAAAAGAAGCTCGAAAGATCAAGTATTAGTCAGCTAATTATCTCCTTCATGAGAAGAAATTATATAAGAGATCTTACTCACTGCCTCTCCTAAAGTGTATATGACCATCTGAAGCCGACTATGCACTCAAAAAAATATATGAAGATATCTGTGAGAGTCATATCGAAAAGAGAGCACTGGCCTATAAACTCCTTAGATAGGGTTACTACTGGTTGACAATGTAGAAAGATTCTGAAGATTATATACGGCGGTGTGATAAGTGCTAAAGAAATTCCAACATACAACGACTACCCACTGTACCAATCACTCCTATCTATGCCCCTTGGCTATTTATGCAAAGGAGGATGGATATCCTTGATCCCTTCCCATAGGCATTGGATTAGTGTAAATTCCTGCTTATCGCAATAGACTACTTCACTAAATGGGTAGAAGGCGAACCGCTAATCTGTATTACAGAAGTAAGGATAGTAGACTTCATCTGAAAGTCAATCATATATCGATTTGGCCTACCTCGAGTACTGATCACCAAAAATAGGCGCCAATTCACTGGAGCTAAATTTAAGAAGTTTTGTGAGGAACATGAGATATCACACCATCTTACCTCCATCACTCATCCACAAGCAAATGGTAAGGCTGAGGTAACAAATCGAACTATCCTATGAGGATTGAAGACAAGGTTAGACAAAGCCAAAGGATCTTAGGCTGACTAACTTCACTATGTACTTTAAGCATACAAGACGACGCCAAGAGTTCTAATAGGGGAAATTCCCTTCAGTCTGGCCTTTGGGCTAGAAGCAGTAGTACTTATCAAAGTTAGGATCCTATCGGCAAGGATTGAAAATTTCAACGAGCAGACCAACTCGGAGAGGCTACATACTGGTCTGGATCTACTCGAAGAAGCTAGAAAGAGGATGTGCATCCGCATGATGGCTTATTAGCATAAGGTCGCCCGATATTACAACAATAAAGTTTAAACAAATTTCAGGTCGGCGACCTCATCCTGCATAAGGCGGAGATATTACAATCTAGAGAGTGAGGCAAACTAGCCTCAAATTAGGAGGTCCATACTAAGTAAATATGGACATCAAGCTAGAAATCTACTGACTGAAATAACTGGATGGGATAGTGCTCTTCCAACCATGAAATTCAAAAAACCTCCGAATCTACTACCAGTATTGTATCACATGACTCTCCTCAACGAATTTTTTTTCAAAAAATAGCAGTCTCTTGTCTACTCATCAAGAAATAAGATGATCTTTGATCAGTTTAGTCAATTGAAAATAATAAGATGGTCTTTGGTCGGTTTGTCAATTGAAGATGATAAGATTGCCTTTGATCGATTTAGTCATTACAAATAAGATGGCCTTTGATCAGCTTAGTCATTACAAACATAAGACGGTCTTTAATCGGCTTGTCAATTGAAGATAATAAGATGGTCTTTGATTGATTTAGTCATTACAAACATAAGATGATCTTTGATTGGCTTAGTCAATTGAAGACAATAAGATGATCTTTGATTGACTTAGTCATTACAAACATAAGACAATCTTTGATCAGCTTAATCATTGTAAATATAAGACGGTCTTTGATCGACTTAGTTAATTAAAGACAATAAGACGATCTTTGATCGACTGAGTTATTACAAACATAAGATGGCCTTTGATCAGCTTAGTCAATTGAAGATAATAAGATGGCTTTTGATTGGCTTAGCCATTGTAAATATAAGACAACCTTTGATCGACTTAATTAATTGAAGACAATAAAATAATTTTGATCGGCTGAGTCATTAAAAATATAAGATGATCTTTGATCGACTTAATCAATTAAAGATAATAAAACAGCCTTTAATCGGCTTAGTCATTACAAACATAAGACGGTCTTTAATCGGTTTAGTCAATTGAAGACAATAAGATGGCTTTTGATCGGCTTAGTCATTGTAAACATAAGACGGTCTTTGATTGACTTAGTTATTACAAATATAAGACGATCTTTGATCGGCTTAGTCATTGTAAATATAAGATGATCTTTAATCGGCTTAATCAATTGAAGACAATAAGATGACCTTTGATCGGCTTAGTTATTACAAACATAAGATGACTTTTGATCGACTTAGTCATTATAAACATAAGACGGTCTTTGATTGGCTTAGTCAATTGAAGATAATAAAACAGTCTTTGATCGACTTTGTCATTATAAACATAAGATGGCTTTTGATCGGCTTAATCAATTGGAGACAATAAGATGATTTTTGATCGGCTTAGTTATTGCAAATATAAGACGACCTTTGATCGGCTTAGTCAATTGAATATAATAAGATAATTTTTGATCAACTTAGTCATTACAAATATAAGATGATTTTTGATTGATTTAGTCAATTAAAATAATAAACGATCTTTGATCGACTTAGTCAATTGAAGATAATAAGATGGTCTCTGATTGGCTTAGTCATTGAAGATATAAGATGGCCTATGATCAACTTAGTCTGTTGAAATCAAAAGATCACTTCTAATCGGCATAGTCAATTGAAGGAGCTATTGATTGACTTTAAATTTGAATGCAACGATCTCTAATCGATCTAAAGAAAGGATAATCATCAATCAGAAACAACTATACACCCACAACACAAAAGAGAGAAGCAAACTAACTTTTCATTAAAATATATACAAAAAATGGTGCCTTAAGCACCACCCCAAAAAAAAAGAGAAGAAGAGAAGTGAAGGAAAAGGCAAGGGGGGCTCAATCTTCATTTGAGGAAAAAGCTCCCAACTCCTCATCACTATTCCTAGAGAGGAGGTAGTGGAGGTCCAGCTGCGGCATCATCCGTCACAGACAAACCTTACAATCTTCGAACCTGAGGATAAAGACGGTGGCGGCGATGTCAGTGGCATCCTTCTCGAATGCCACAAAGGCCTTGTAGTCCTTGATGTAGTTTCTTAAACCACGTGGGGAATTCTCTCAGCCTGGGGGGCACCCTCGCCCTTAGAGGATGGCGAAGATCACAAGACGGGTGGCACCCTATGAGAGGAGGACTGTTCGAGCCACCTCACCTCCCTCCTGGTGGCCCTCCTCTCTTTAACCCGATCTTTGATAGCTTTCTTGGACAACATCATAGTGATAGGGAAAAAGGAGAGTTCTTACAGAAGCTACAGGAAAAAAGATGGAAAGTGAAGTCCTACCGACCATCGACCTCTATTATAGGCACCAACGCCCACACCAACTGCCAATCAAATGCAGCCACCCTTCGAACCATAAATGGTGTGTCTTTCTAATTCAGAAAGTCAATTCGAGCAGCACTTTGTGAATTAGAATATCGCCATATCGCCATGTGGCACACTCTAACAAGCCTGACATCCTTCCCCAAATATTGCTCCATTAAAAGAAGTGGCAGCCATCATTCCCCACGGCCTTCGTGCAGTCTAGTCCAATCTGACTTGAATATATTGGAAATCATGAAACGTCAGAGGACCATCCACAATTAATGCATGGGAGACCCAATGAAAAAGGTACCGAGGAATCCTTGTCTGAAACAAAAGATTTTTTGAGCAAAGGTCGACAATGACAAATGGCATCGTACAATAAAGGAAAAATAACACAAGTTGAATAATTACTATGGTATTTATATAACTTATTATGATTATAGAAATAACATCATCTCAAGAAGACAACGATGGAGAACGCTATATTTAACTATGATGAGCCCCAATTTTCGAAGCTTCATCGGATATCTCTATACAGATCTCCTTGCCATCGGGGTCGAGCTCACGAATCTTAACCCTCCTGGATCTGTCTTGGGGAGTGGAAGGTTCGGCTCATCCTTAGGAGAGAAGTTAAAGAGGTCAAGCCTTGGGAAGGCCATCTTAATTCAGTTCCAGCATGTCCAAATCCAGCCGTATATCCTGCATCAAACATGCATTGGATCGTATCATCTGGAGATGCAGGATCGCCCACTCCATGCCCGACCAGGCCCTGGATTCTTGTGCCTATCCGCTGACTTTTCCTCAGCCTATATTCAGCGACCACATTGCCCGAGTGCTCAAGCTTAGAGATCTTCTCTTGGATGGCATGGAGATCCTTTTAGAGCTGTACCACATGATCGGTGAAACATCTTCTCACCTCTTTGGTGGCAGTCTCCGACGACTCCAGTTCTGAGATCTTGTCTCGAGACTAGCAAAGTCGAAGTTGAAGGTCCTGCTGTCTGACAGCAGCACCCCAAGTGGCATCCTCTACGAGCTTGGATAGTCTTGCAGACTCAGCCGTCAGCTAAGTTTTCTCAATAAAATATGTCATGATGCTCCGATGGTTGATCATCCTTAAACGATCGACTTCTGTCGAGGCCTTCTCTAGAGCTTTTCTGGCCTTTGATAGTTCCTTCTTCCGAGCAGCAGCTTTTTATTTAATTTTTAACACTCCTTTCAAGGTCACATATATGGGATCGATCCTCTCTACAGATGCCATCGATAAAGCCTCAGTGATAAGAAATGAAGGAGTACACTCAATAAGAGCGCATGGATGCAGCTGGACAAGCGAAGAAAAATATAAAAAGAAAAGGACAAAATGTCGTTCCATTCATAACGACTTCCTTACAATGAAAAAGAGAGGGAGAAGGTACAATTTTCATTTCCCAACCTCATCTTGAAGATCGAAGGAGTCAGGCACGACTTCAGAGGGACCAGCAGTAGGTGACAAAGAAACTTCAATCATCGCCTCTTTGCTTCTCATTTGCCCTTCGTCGGCCCCAGAACTAGGAGGAGCCGCTCAATCATAGCCTTCTTATCATCATTGTCCTTATCCAAGAAGGAGAGGTCGGCCTCAGGAAGTTGGGTGACGACTCGATGACGGCAATTGTCGAATCCAATCCCATGTCCCTCATTGAAAGAATCTTGGCCGAATGCAACCAAGGCATCGTGGTATACCTCTGATGCCTTATAGTAGTCGAGCGCCCTGGCCATCTCCTGCTCAAATTCCTCCAAGGTCTTGAAGCATTCCACAATTGATTGGCGGGCCTTAGTAACTCTCTCCTCAATCTCCCACCTAGCCTCAATAATCTTGTCCACGGCCCATTTCTTGGCCTTGACAACTTGCTCCTCGGCCTTCTGTTCAACCTCGACAAGTTTTATTTTGGTCGCCTGAAGTTCCTCCCCTTTTTGCGTGAGCTCGACGAAAACTATGTTGAGGGATTCCCTCAGCTTGTCGACCTCTGCCTTGGCCATGTTAGCATACATGCGCACCTTTGTGGCATTGGATTCGATCTTTCGATGCAAAGCTTTATGGATCTCCACTTTACGCGCATGGTTCAAGCTATCGACCAAAAAATTGAGTATCTATAGAAAAATTATAATTAGCAAAAGGATGGGAGAAGGAGCCAAAGAATGAATAAGAGATAAAGTTGGCACCTGATGCACGACGGTCATAGAGTGCTACTGTAGGTCATCGAAGCCTATGTCAGCGATGCCCTTCAGCTCCACAGGAAGAATCAATTTTCAGTTAACTATTTGATAATTCTTCGGTTATCAAAGATTGCATCCTCAGGAATGAAGTCAAGACAGGAGTTAGGATCTGTTTCATTGGAAGAAGGAGGTATGCTGCTTGGCTCTACAGTAGTAGGAAGCTGAGCAGAAGGGGATAGAATCTAACAAGGAGGCATCGGAGCAATAGATAAGGAAACCACGGGCGGTGGAGATGCCGATGTTGGAATGGCTATAGAAATTGGAGCCAGAGCCAATGGAGTCGGACTTGGAGGAGTGAGAATCACTGAGACAATTGTGACCTCGACTGCCAAGCCACCCTTATCTATAGCCTTTCCTCGGTGGATCATTGACTTCTTGGAGGCACCTTCGAGTGTGGGAGCCTTCATCTTCTTTGAAAGGTTTTGCTTTATTTTGGCAATGTCCTCGGGCCTCATCTCTATAAGTAGTCGAACTTGGTTAGTGACCTTAAAGAAAAGAACAAATAAGGTGGACAACTGCAGTACTTATCCCTTGGGTCGGCTTGAGCGAGTCCAGCATTAAAAGGACCTCATCAGACACTAACTCGTCGGCCGAAGGAACCTTCAAGTCTCTGAGGGTTCTAAAGCGACCCTCTTTCTCAGCCCCCAATTTTGAAATTTTGAATGCTGAAGCATCCGACCGACCCCAACTTGGCAAATCTCAGTCCTCTACTGTAGAGCTGGACATTAGTAAGAATCGCTCCTTCCACCCGTGAATGGAAGATGGAGCACCCTTGATTAGAGGAGAAACCCCTCCGGGAAGAAAATACCATTAATCCTTAGAGTAACGATGCCTCTTGATGGCGAAAAAGAGCAAAAGAGATCAACAGAGGGCTGGACACCAGCCATGACATAAAGGATCAGAAAACCTACCACAAACCTAAAAGAGTTCAGAGCAATGGCACAAAAGAATAATTCGTAAAAACAGAAGATATCAAGGATCAAGGGATGAATGAGAAACCTTAAGCCCGCCCAGAGTGACTCTTCATACACGGCAAGCTGATCGGAGGGCGGGTTATCTACATGTTAGTTTGCCCTAGGAAGCTCAATATCAAAATTGGGAGGATCCCGTACCAAATTTGTATTCGGCTTAAATCATCCAGATTCAATACAGAGCTATAATCACTGAGACCTAGCTTGCTCTGCTTGGCCATTCTCAAACAAAGAACTGAAAAGATATCTAAAAAAAGATGGGAAGAGCAGAAAATAGATGGGCTAGAACAAAACCACCTAGAAACACAGGGAGGAGACAGAAGGAGTGAAGCAGTCATCGAAATCTTCAAAAATCTCTCAGAAGAATCGCACCATAGAGGAAGAAGAAAGGTTCCTCGTTTCAAGAAGCTATAGTAATGGGTAAGAAAAAGGAAGAGTCGAAAAGCCTAGCATTAATTGGAAAAGCCAAGTACAGGCACCTCTCCTATTTATAGCCAAGAGAAGATAATGTCGGGATATCGAATCATTTCTTCTCCAGCAAGTCATAAGATGTGGCACATGTGGCGTCTCTTCATTCGATCGACTGCTATCGTCAGTTATGCAAATCAACACCACAATTCAAAAAATAGATATTGAAACGACATCTATTTAATTTCGCAATGATGACTCAAGTCGTGCCACCTCAGTTCCACCCCAACAGTCGTGCGCATCCCATCAATTGAAAAGCCTTTTTACATCCTCGGCCTAAGGAAGATAGAATATTTCTTTCGCCCAACTAAAATCGGACTTGAGAGTAGGAGGGCATGCATTGGAAAAATTTTATATGGGCCGATTACATAAAAAGGTCTAGAGCCCAAGATGACTGTGCTCAACAAATCTGCCTACTGGAGCCTATTGCTGACTTATGATCAATCATGACCCCCATGTCGAGTTAGTCTTCTACAACCACCTGATCGACATCTCACATCCTAAGCAGACAGGTCACGGCCAACCATAGCTCGGTAGTGAGCTATTGCCGATGTATCCTCTTGAGTCGATCATGTCTGGCCGACCAGTCTTGCACCAATGGACAGATCTTGGCCCGATATGCCCCTATCCGGTGGCACCTTGAGGCGATCCACCCTTGGTCGTCACTGACCAATCCTTATCCCGACGATGCTCGGTTGACAATTTTGTTCAAAACACAACACCTGCTTGGTAACAGTTGTTACTGGACTGATAAGATAGCTACAATCGCCGCATCTCGAATATCTCAAGTGACAATCTCATGCCCCATGAATCATGTCATGATCGTACGGGATTGCACCAACCATTTGCCAACTAAAGTTCTATCTCTCCAATATAAGAAAGACTCAAAGAGGACTCTCAAAAGGTACACCGTTATTCAGCATCTCACGTTCCTCTTTCTGTTGAACGAGAGTTCTGACTTGAGCGTCAGAGGATCCTCACTGGAGCCATCTCTAGTTAGGACTTTTGTGTAGGTCATTCCCTCAGGAGACCCACCTTGCCATCAACTCTAGTGTCCCAGCGACCGATGAATTCTCGCACCAACAAATTGTTTTATTTGGAATTTTGTCCAATCTTCCATTTTCTAGTACACAGTTTACCTGATCTGATAATAATTCAATAAGTTCAGTCCTGTTTTGTTTGATTCTATCTAGTAATAATTCAAGTTGGATTTGCATCGATTCAGCTTGGGTCTGTGTCATGTTTCGTTTAGTTTGGTATTCTGAAATTGGTTGAGCTGCACTTGGTAGCATAATTAATCCTATTTGAGCTAGAGTTTCCACAGCTACAATAGGCTGTTCAGAAAAGCGCAGAACAGAAAATTCCTGCACCCGTCTTCACCCATTCTCCTATCTTTTATAACATCTTCTCCATTTTGTCTCATTTACGGCCATTTGCACGGGAAACCATCACACATTGGAGATCAGATTTGGATCATAGGACATTTTGAGAGCAACCTCACTCTCATTCTATAATTCTCATAACTGAGAACTATATTAATTGCACTCTCCAAATGAGTATTTTTAGCCAGAGTCAGCTCTATATTGAGAAATTCTTGGATTATAATGGGAGACTAAGGCGAAATTTTCTGAGGGAGAAGAACATCCTTCCGTCTTGTTCTCTAAAAGCACATAGCAATCTATAAACAACCTTAAATGTAATCTTTGGTACTGTTAGCTTAAACCTAATATTAGGTTGATTCTTGGGACCTAGAAAGCATTTGTAATTTTGGATAAGGAAACAAGATAGAGATCTCCTTAGATAGCATTTGGTGACCTAAATGGGATCACCATGATGATCTAAGATTACTGATGATCTAAATTCTATGGTGATATGATCATCAATGATCTAAAATCATTATGTCTGGTAGACCATAATCCAGTGATTAAAGATCCTTGGATATTCATGAGTAACCTATTTGGTATTTTATGGGAATTCAAGATTACTGATTATATAATATCAAAACTACCCATAATATATTCCATAAAAATATATTATTAATTATATATAATATATTATAAATAAATATTACTGTA
>KE505605.1:65210-76435 GCA_000441515.1 Elaeis oleifera | reverse complement strand
TCTCTCTCTCTCTCTCTCTTCCTCTCTTTATTTCTCTCTTTCTCTCTCTAACCAATTAAGGGTACCTAGATGGTGGTCCCAAGTTTTCAGTTAGTGCATCTCTAATGACCCAATAGAGGGTACAAGGTAATCAGTTATTTCCTTTACGATTTTGATGTATGGATTTGATTCTACAAGAGCAACCATTTGGACAAGAAAGCTTGGAGCAGCGAGTTATACACATTGATAATTAAATCGAAATATGGTCTGAGTTGAGTTTGTTGCTAATAAAGATAATAATTCTCAAACATCAATAATCTATATATACACTATTTTGTGCATTGATAATTCTTACTTTGCATGGTATGCGATTACTGTTACATAATTGTCCATTGAGGATTTGCGGTTTTCAATATTTACATGTAGCATAAGTCGCTAATTTTTGTTTAGTTCGGATTTTGATACTCTTTGTGCATTGAATTTTCCAAAGAGTATGATTTTGAATTATATTTACTTAATAAACACAAAATAAATGGTATTTGGATGGTTGGTTGTAGTGTTCTGAACTAGCCATATTGTTAATGCCTCACAATAGGTTAGAAATATGCTATTATTGATGCCCCATAATGGATTAGAAATATAGTACTGTTAATGCTCTACTATGCACTGTTAATATGGTATTGCTGATGTGCCACCACAGATCGAAAATATGGTTATGACAATATAGAGCTAAGAACCTAAATATTATCAGATCCGATATATGTTAGTTTGAGATAATTATTTAATATAATTTATTACAAGAAAAGATATGTACTTGCTATACATGTTTGCTATCATGGTATTTTGAGGCTTGAAATTTATATAAATAACAATTATTTGATAATTTCTCCTTTTTATTATTATAATATTATGGGTGTGTGGAAATTTTTTCAGAGCTATAAAGGTCACACCACTTTTTTTTTTACTTTAAGAGTGCAGAATATTTAGTACTTAACTATGGTTGTGATCTTGAGTGAACAAATGAATGGATAAAGCATCATTGATACCAATTGAAAGATTGAACTTTGTAATTCTATAGGTTTGTTATAAGTTGAGATCATTATCATCCATTGATATTGAGGTTGTAACGAATTTTTAAGCCTTGCATATTCTATTGAACCTTGCCTTAAAAAATGTGCAGTCATGTTGTATGATTGATCTGGGTGTTGGGTTTGGAGTATAATAAAATTGTATCAGAGTTTAGATTATGATTACTAGAGATTATGAAATAAATGATATTAAAATTTTAGTTTGTGATCACTAGAGATTGTGACAGAAGTGGTATCAGAGCATATATTTAGGATTGTTAGGAATTGTTATAGAAATGATTTGTAGGATTTGGCATATAATGAGTGTAAAAGGTTTGACATTTCGTATCTCAAGATATGATTAGTGGGTTTGACGTATTATTGAGTTGTTTTGGTCTTCTCAAGTTCTACAGTAAAATAGCATTTTAGTTGCAAGTTATTTAGTAAACCTAGATAACTTTGATGGGTTTAGATTAGAGTATGCAGTGAAGGTGTGGTGGTCAAAATTATTTAAATTTGATCAAAAATTTTATCTCTAATTTTGAGGATGTTATGATAGAGGATTTGAATTTTTTTCTTGAAGAAGGAAGCTATTTAGGAGCTTGAGAATAAATAAGGATTCCATGCTCGCAAGTTTGGACTTCAAGATATGTTAATTTTAGGACGAAATTATTTTAAGAGGGGCAGATGAAAGGGTCTGATCCATTGATCGGCCAAAAAGACTGCATAGGCCTAATATCTTTTTCCGCATGAATCTCAGAGCATGGAAAAGGAAAAAACAAATTTATATGCTAGGCCTATGATATCAAAGAAGAGCACTCTCGAAAGGAGTCTACTTGTTCTTATTGATTTTCATCAGAAATTGAGTCCTACGGCTTGCCAACTTTAGTGAAAGACAAATAACTTGGCTTATAAAAAGTCCTCTCTGCTTCCTCGAGGCATCTCACCCCTCATCTCTGATTCATCGTCAACAAAATCCTCTAAAATTTCTCTTGATCTTTCGTAGAGCTTGTATAGAGAGCCACCATCGATTCATTATCGAAATAAGGTAAGTTGCTTCACTCATCTTACTATACGTATTCTAGAGCCCCTCAAACATCATCAATGACTTCATTGGGTTGACTTACTACCAGCAAGTCACCATTTGGTCGAAAACCAACTGTTCTATTTGGTTTTTTCTCTTCTATGTTTTGGACTATTCTGCCTTATCCATCATTATTTGAGGCCGAAGCTCTTATTGGAGTTTTGGTCGAGCTCTTGGTGACTCTTATGGCTGTATCAGAGCCTCGATAGTTGACTAATGATCTCTAATTTTCCTGATTTGGCCGACTCTGGTGTCAATATCTTTTCTTTTCCTTTCTTCATTATGGACACTATAGCAATTGTTGCCATGGAGGTCTTTATCAAAATTCATGCATGGACAGCATCGGGTGTCACCATCGGCTATGTTGAGGTTCCTTTATCTAGTTCAAATAAGGCCGCCCTCTATTTTTTCTTCCTCTCTTGCATGTCTTTCTCTCTCTCTCTCTTTGTTTTTTTTCTCTCTACTTTCTCTCTGTCTCTCTCTAACCAATCAAGAGTATCTAGAGAGTGGCCTTGGGATTCTAACTAGTGCACTCTAGTGACCCGCAAAGGGCACCGAGTTGTCAAATATTCCCTTTCTGATTTTGATGTATGGGTTTATTCTATAGGAGAGTAGCCATTCGGACAAAATGGTGCAGAGCAGGAAGTTGTACAAAATTGAGGTACTGTCTAAGTTGAGTTTTGGTTGAATTGTCTGAGTTGAGTTGGTCACTAATGGATGTAAGAATTTCAAGATATTGATCACATATGTATATATGCTACTTTTGTGTATTGATAATTTTCACGTTGCATGATATATCATAATTATCATTACATAATTATTTGTTGGGGATTTATGGTTCTTAATTTATATATATGTAGCATACGTCGTCAATCTTGTTTGACTTGGATTTTGATACTCTTATGCATCGAATTTTGCAAAGAATATGATTTTAAATTATAGTTACTTAACAAGAATAAAAATGAATGGTATTTGGATGGTTGGTTGGGATGCTCTAGACTAGCTATATTGTTGATGTGCTGCCATAGATCAAAAATATTGTATTGTTGATACCACACAATGGGCTACAAATATGATACTATTGATGCTCTATCATCAGAAATATGGTACTTTTGATGCCCTTTGTAGGTCAGTAACATAGTATTGTTGATACTGCCCTACGAATCAAAAATATGACTATGATAATCTAGAGCTGAGAATTCAAATATTATTGGATTCAATATATGCGATTAGGTCCATGTCTCTGACCACCTTAGGTCAAATAATATTTGGACAAGTCCACTCCAAATTTGGAGGTAGCTGGAGACCCACTTTAAACATGTCATGACCTCTTCATATTTCTATGCTTATGAAGCTATGGTAGGTGAACACATGAATCTTCAAAGGTCCTAAGATTTATTGAACCCCACTTCAATAAATTAAAGTCCGTACGTTAAAGAGCAGTAAGCATGAAATAGTGACTATAAGGCTGGCCCACGAGAATCTAGCCTAAGGTGTAATGGAAAAAACAAAAAATCATGTTTATTACATAAAAATAAATATATGGTTCTATAAATAGCCAGAGAAAAGAAAGGCTACCGTGGAATAATGATGATATACCGGAACGCATGCACATGATGGGAACATACCTCTAATACATCTCAGAGCATAAAAACATAAAATGCTTAAACCAGTCCATATGTGCCATAAGATAATTAAAAATATCTCTAACATTATCCCGCTCACCAAACTCCTTCAAGCTTACTCTTTTACACACTTCAATATTCACATCCACGTACTTTATTTTCTTATCTTTTTGTGGAAAGATAAGAAGCACACAAGCCATTAGTAGAGATGTTTACAAAGGTGAAGTGCAACTTTAAAAGGTTTTGCATATATTCCTCTACAAATAAAGTATACTGCATATTTACCTTCAGAAATCTTGCTTTTGTAACAACACCCATTCCGTTGATGGTATTAATGAATGCTCATTTTAAATATAAAACAACTTATACCCTTTGAATTGTATCTGTATCCTTGAAAAAAGCTGATCAAAAATAACTCTTTACAATACAAATTGATTGTTACAACTTTTTCAAGGATACTGATGCTATTTTATGTTTAACATAGATACTTATTAACACTGTAAGCCAAAAATCTAACAAGATATGTGTTATTGCAAAAACAATATGAATTTAGAGTATATATGTAAATAGTGATTTTTGAGGCCTGGATAAAATGTGCAATACCCCATATTAGTAGGTGTATGTAGAAAATGCTAACATTAATTAGGTAGGAGATTAACACTACCATATTTCCTCTCATCCGCACCGATCATTTCCGACACTAATTTGGTTGGCCTTGGCTAATTATTCATAAATTCTTTGATAGATATACTTCATATTTTTAACAAGCATTCACCTTATGATGTCCTTCTATATTAACAAAGACAGACAAAGAAGTCCATAAATACAAGATGAATGAATATACATGAAAGTTCCTACAATATAATCATTTACGTGCATGGCATATATCAATTGCTAGCATTATTTTTGTTTTTGGACAACCAATTGGCAGCATTTTACAACAAATAACCAAATGTAGAACAATGTAAGAAGGATGCACTAAGCACATCTATGCTGCCATTGTAACAAGCATTTTTTCATCCTTCATCCATGGTTGTTGAGCTTCCATCCACGCCAAGCCACCACCATATATCTCTATTTATGAGATTCTATACGCATAACCTCTTCTTCAACGAAAGTACTCAAATTAGTAATTACCTTCTTGCTCATTGGGAGAAATTAGAGGATTTCACCAACTCATTAATGTGATTATATCTGTTGATGCTTTCGCACATGGTCACCAGCTAGTTATTGCACCTGCCTAACATTTGTTTCTATTTAATTATAGTAAGCTAGAAGCTTCTACCTAAAACTTTTTATTTGAAAAGTATTTTCATTAAATATTTGTTTCAGAAAAAAAGCAATTTATGCCATCTATTAAAGAATTTAAACAGTTGGGAATAAAGAAGAGTTGAAGAATCATGCATTAAAAGACCCCATCACTACATCAGAATGAAGAATGAGAAAAGATTCATAAGAACATGACCTCAGATGATTAATTTGAAATAAAGCTTTTTTGGTGATAATGCGGACATAATTTCTGTTCTTACTTTCATTATGTAGATGCTGACTTAGAGATATATTATGTGCAGTGATGACAATGATGATGACAACAAAAATAACAATGAAGAGACCAACATATCGAGAAGTAATTGATCTGTACTCGGTTTTGAAAATTTATGGTAGCAATGCATAGGCCTTAATGGAAGAGGGGCCAGAAGCTTCAAAGCAGCAATGATAGTGCAGAGCGAGAGTGACACCATTGCCAGAATAACCAACTACCACGGGAAGCAATAACCAAGCACATAACTAAAGCTAGCAGACCTTTTAATTCTGCTTAATATAGGAGCTGGTATCACCCACCCAAAATAAAGTGGAGTTAATTATATGCCCTTTCTTAAGTATACAACTGAACAAAAATCATATGGGCGAGCAATAGAGAAGGAAATATGGGGTGAGTTTCCTAGTTTGTCACGCTTCCGCTAATGCCTATCTTAAAGCAAAACCTAAAGTCAAAGGATTTCTACTAATGGAGTTGTCAGTCCTATGATTTTTTTAAAAAAAATTCGAAGAATAAAAGGGAATCACATGCGGTATTCTTTTCTTCCTCATCAAGTCTCTCAATGCATCATTTTCCTTGTCAAGTTGTGTCTCCCATCTGTAAGGTCTTTTTTCTTCTTTTAAGTCGCTTTCTCCTCTTTCAAATCCCTTTCTCTTTTTTAGGATTTTTGAATCTAAAAGCTCATGGAATTTAAGAAATGATATGTATATAAATTCTTATATTAAACAAAGCTAAGAAACTATGCACTATGTGCTGATACTGATGAATATCTTATTTAAAAACTTTGCAATGATTTATCTAGACATATTTATTATTTTGCTAGATAATTTAATTTGCTAAGTATGCACTCAGCCATATAGCATATACTAGTAAACGTATATTCTGCAGGTGCATATTGGATTATTACTGGGTATATATTAAAAAAGTTTGTAATATATATTAAAAAGTTGAAGAGTGTATATCATCTGATCATATAATATGTACTTGTAATGATATTTTAAAAATTATGCATAAATTTATTTGAAATTATGTATTGGGTTATTAGATTGACTAATTTACTAAATGTGTATCATCTGACTATGTACCATATATTAGTGAACATTATATCCTAAAAATTATGTATCTATTTATCTAAAGATGTATATTAGTTTGCTAGATGAATAATTTGCTTGATGTATATTATCTGATCATATAATATGTACTGATAAAAATATTTTTTAGAAATGACGAACAAAAAGGATGCTATGCACAATTTTTTTCTTTTTTTTATTGATTTTTATGTTGCACATGATTTTCTTTCTTGCCCTCTTTTTTTTTTTTAATTATGTGACCAATGACTTCATTAATTGAAGAAGTTTTTAATTTTTGAATTTTTGCTTTAACATGGACACTAGAAAAATATGGCAAACTAGAAAGCTATTCTATACTTCCTTTTTTTTTTATGCCCATCCTATATGATTTTGTTCCATACAATTGGTGAGCCTCTCATTGTACATAAACCCTTCTCCATAACACCATTAATAAAATTGGATGGATGGAAATCATCTCCACTTAATTTTTTTTAAAAAAGGTTGGCCTTTCATCAACTAGCTATCCAACGAAGCAGAAGATATATAGCCTACAATTGGTGATTCTTATCCATTATTGAAATATAGGGAGCAACATCCTTAAATTCCAAGTTCACCAATTTTGATGTTCAAAGCTACATCCATTTATGTCCATATGAACAAGAATATATAAACAAAGCAAATCTGGCATACTCCAAACTTAATCGAATATTCATGCACCATCAACAAAGTATATAACTAAAACTAGACAAACAATATTTATTTGACTTAATTAGTCAACCACAAAAAAAAAATGTGTGTTTTCGGGTATGTCTGATCCCGAGTGATTACTACTGACGCAAATTGAATGACTTATCCTGCTAGCATAATTAAAGCACTGCTCCAATTCGACTTCTGACAGCAACATATTGTTGACTCAGTTCTTCATTGCCATGCTTAAAGCTATGAGTTCGCAAATAAATAACGAGAATAAAATTAAACACTTGCTTCCACTTTAGGAACTCTTTATCTCCAAAATGTTCATGAGTGAGTGAATATTAATGGACAGAAGTCAATACCCGAACCATTTACCCTTGCTGCATGGGCGTTAAGAGTGAGAATGAGAAAAGGGATGAGGGAAAAGAACAAACAAAAAATTCAAAAGAAAAAAAAAAAGACCTCAAAGCTAAGGAGTTATGACAGCAAGGAAAGAGACAAGTATGGTGCGTTCTTGACTCCCTCTTTAAAGGCTTCCTAAATGTAAATATGACTCGACTCCTTGTAAAAATCTTTGGAAGTTGTTATGAGACTGGCATCAGCATCAGCATCAGCAGCAGTTCCAGCTCCAGTTCCAGCTCTTGATGAGAGCATTCAAGGCCCCAACCAACCAAAAGAGAGCCCCAATTAAACCTCCTCTTGAATGCCCGCATCAAAAGCCCTCTGAGCCCATCTGGTATGTTGCAGTTAAGGGTGGTGGTGGTGGTGGGGTTGCGGGGGAGAACTTCTGAAGCCTCTTCAGACCATCAGCCACTGGGCAATTCAAGGCAGCCTTTATTTGCTGCACAGTGGTGCTAATGAGATTATTGACCGTCGTCACCGACTCTACGTTGAGCTTCGCAGAAGGAAGGCTGCTTACGAGGATCTGAAACGCCACCGTGATCAATGAGCCTGAGGAGCCTCCCATCGGGTTCGAGCTCGTCGTAGCCCCTCCGCCTCCACCGGGACGGCCATCGGGCAATATGGTGAACCCTGATGGCAAGAGAGGAATGTAAGATGGGTCCTCGCCGCTCATCACGATGTTGATAGCCGGCAGGTCGATCGGGGCATAGACCACAAGCGAGCCCCAGGCATCAGTGCAGCTCTCCTGGAGTATCAGCATGCTGTTCTGGCTGGCATTGAGAGCCTGTTTGTTTGTTCACCATATTGTAATTAACATCCAAGACATAAGAAGAAAGTAACCACATCAATGAAATAACCATCAACAAATGAACAAGAAACTTACCTCAGGAGAGAAATACAGTTCCCTGGATGCGAACCATTTATCACGCAGGCAACCTCTTGAACCGAATTGCCACTCGAGAGAACATCCCACTGAAGAACATGTGGGAATATCAGTCATAAAGGTTCCAAAGTTGTGGTTTATGATCATGACCATAAACAGTAAACCGACGTAATAGTTCTAGATAAGCACCTGAGCTCGAGTGCGTTCATCTTTGAGGAAACCGAAGACCCTCTCAGATGATATAGGTAGCCATATAGAGGTTGCTGCGCTGAGGACGACGCCATTGGGTTGGCCAGGATTTGTGCTCTTGTGAACTGTGACCCGAACTCCTACATCATTTAATCCCGAGAGCGTCGTCCATCGGTTTCCAGTGGATGCACTTAAACTAGAGCAGAAATTGTTGATCATCCTCTGGGATAGCTTCATCATGCTCCGCTTGCCTTCGGGCGAGGGAATCACTGAATTAAGGCACTTTTTGAATTCAGCATCACAGAGAAATTCTTAGCAAGATTTTCTAAACATATTAAGATCTTATTCAATGCATTACCTCCTCCAAGGTCCCTCGAGGAAGTGCCGGCGGCCATTAGACATGCAAATCTTTCGCACATTCTCTGTAGAGTGGCGAGCCATCGCTGCGCTCCGAATGCCACCCCGCTGTTCACAAGATCCCTGTAGAGCCGGTGAGTCGGAGTCTTTTCTTCGATTTCCACGTGCTCCACCCAAGTCACCTGAATCAACATTTGCCACATATTTCTCCATGAACAAAAAGATGACACAAATCCAGCAGATAAGAACTAATTGCATGTACAGATCACCTTGGAATAGCCATTGGGCATGTCCTGAATTAAGCAGCCGGAAGGAAGCCTCCGCGATCGGAAAGGAGGCACAAATTGATTCGCTCTGGATAACTCTACTGAAACATCGGCTATAGCCCACAAGCCCTGCTCCATTTGTTGACAATAACGCAGGAAATAGAACTCGCGTGTCGGCACGACCGGTGAAAGAACCTGCATTTCTTCATACATCTGTATTGTATCCAAATTAGATTAGTGCACCAGAAACCTTGCAATGGATTACAAGCAAAATAATATGCATTTAAACAAGCAATTATACCAGAAGCAGAGATCCACTCCTACTTCCTGCCATTCCAGCGGCAAGGACTTCTAAGGTTCTAGACTTGGAAACAATTGTAGGAAAAGACTCTGCCCACTTTCTCTGCAACAAGAATGAATCTCCCTTACTCAAAACACCAAAGAATTAAAAGGCCACGAGTATAAGTAACCAAGCACAGAAACTTACTGAATCCATAAACAAATCAACCAATGCCACGGCACTCATGAACACCAGTCCGGAATCCCTCGAGGCCTCGATGTGGATATCCGGACTCTTGAACTGGTGCCTGAGCTTTGGGAAGATCCTATCGTACGTTTCGAGATTAAGGATCTCCCTCCCATCACCTCCAGGCTTCGTCCACAGGGGTTCGTCGGTCTGCACTAGCCTGATCAGCTCTTCCATTGCATTGGTGGCCATGTCCGCCATTATAGGCTTCTCGATATCGGACACCGTGGTCGAAAATGGAAAAGGCAACGCAGAAGAACTCCCGGTAAGGAGATCAAGATCAAGTGAAGGGCCAAGCGCCAGGTTACCGAAACCTCCGACCGATAAATCTAATGAAGAAATGGGCAGTGGCTGCACTGGAGGAAGTTGTGTAATTGGCCTGCCTAGATACTTGGATGCCATGCTCGAAACCCGGTCGAGCTGCAACAACATCAAGTCAACAAAAAGAGAAGAATTGAATCATAGTAACAGGAAATACAACAACTTCTTCCTTCATCAACATCTTCCAACATTGGAAACAATGGTCATCATAAGGAGTTGTATATTTCTTGGGGCCTTCGAATAAATAGAATTCGATCGCCGGAAACATCACTGTCACGTTAATTCTACGGCATGGTGGACTGTTAACAGCAAGCAATTAATTGGAAGAGGAAGAGGACTAGGAGAAGTGGGTACCTCTTCTTTAAGCCGGGCGTTCTCCAGACGGAGCTTTTGCTCGTCGAAGTAGGAGTCCTCGGTGACCGGCGGGCCGCCGCAGGTGGGGCAGATGACGTTTTTCAGCGCCTCCCTCATGGCGATGTTCTCGCAGCGGATCTTGTCGTTCTCTGCGCGGAGGGCGCAGTTGTCGGCCCTCTCGTGCTGGGCCTGCCAAACCACCGCAGGTGATCAGCGAAACCACCCAAAGGTACCTTCTTTTGGTTTCTCTCGCCCCACCGCACTCCGTTCCAAACGAAAAGGCCAAAAGAAGGGAAGAAAGAAAGGGGGTAAGAGAAGGCTTGCCTTCATCTGGGTCCTCCTGTTCTGGAACCAAAACTTGATCTGCCGAGGCTCCAGCCCCAAATCTCTGCTCAACTGCATTCTCTGCTTCTCGTCCGGATGTGGGCACTCCTTGAACATCCTAAATTCCACCGAAACAACACGAAAAAGCCATCAAAATCCAATCTTTGGGAAGAAGAAGGACAGGAGGCAACAGAAAGGAACATAGTATACGCTTCCAGCTGCTGAATCTGGCGAGGGGTGTGACGGTGGTAACGCTTCTTCTTCCTCTGCCCATCCGAGGCATCTGCGTCGTCCCCGGAATCCATTCTCCTCTCTTCCAACTACTCTCTCTCTCTCTCTCTCTCACACACACACACCCCTATAGAAACTCTTCTACTCCCACCCTCTAAGACTTCACATCAACGAGCTTTCCACAGGGGGTGAGAGCATGGAGACCAATTCGGAAACCGCCGGGGGGAGGGGAACTGGGGGCGTCGGAATATCGGCAACAAACGGGCGGATTCACCCCTGAATTAATAGAGGGCCACTCCCTCCCTCTCTCTCTC
>KE505605.1:2588-15952 GCA_000441515.1 Elaeis oleifera | reverse complement strand
CGCCGGCTGCCGGCGGTCCTCCGCTGCCTCGAATCTCGTGCCGGCTTCAAAGCTCGTATCTCCTCCATCCGAGCTCCGTTCGGGTGATCTTGGTCTCGTTGGACTCCGTTTTTTGCCGCGAACCTCGCTGTGGGCTGAATCTCGAGGCGTCAAATCCTAACAAGTTACTTTAGCAGCCGTTATACTGAATTCGGCGCCGGCAGATATGGTTTTCACTGAACTGTCAATGCTCACTTTAAACACTTCTAGGGGAGGAGGTAGCTACCAGACTGAAATGGGAAAACGAGCATAGCTAGCTATCATGGTGAGAGGAAACTTATCATTAGCTAGGAACCTTGCTTCCCTGATGAGAGCTTAGGTTGAGCATACTTCTTTGAAACAATCTCTCATTCCTAGCAGACCAAGAAGCCATCCAGCAGACATAATCCATGTTGTCTTCCTCAAATGAATATAGTAATTCCAATCGATTCTATTTTGGGATTAACTGCTAACGGGATAAGCACAGTTGACCATCGTATGATAAATATTCACCCCAATCCCATTGCATAGATCGCAGAAAATCTGGGTAGTGCCAACTTAACGCACAGAATATAAATTGACCGGATAGGCCAGGGATTCTTCTCCACTGAAATTTCCACCAAAAAAAATCTCACATGAGAAAGAATGTGGAAGTTTTCCATATCCAGGAGAAATAAGTATTTAGAGCTAAGAGACTTGGTAGATACTTGCTTCTGAATTTCTTTAACATTGATCTTGACAGTTTCGTTCAAACCCGTTAGTGAATGATCAGTCCAGCATCCCTTACGAGTGACGCTCCAGATATCATAAACCAGCTCTGGTGGAAAAATAGAAGCTAGCTTCTGAACATCCTCCCATACCCTTTGCTCAGTCAATATATCTGAAACTTTTCGTCCCTCCTAGTAGTTGTCCACATTCGCAGGTGACAAGCATTTTATTAAATGGTATGGAGGACAGCCAAGGACGCTTAACAAATCAACCTCCTTGGCTGCGTCAGTTGACCACAAAACCCATCTTTAGCAAATTTAGCATGCTTGAGAATTAACCTCCAAATAGATGAACATCTCCCGCTTCTGTTTATAATTGAAGACACCCTCAAGCATCCACTATTAAGCTCTTAAGTATGCTCCTAAATCAAAATCTTCTTACTTATGGTAGATTATTTTCACTATCTTCCCTTACACCAATTAGCAAATATTGGTCAATCACACCATCAACTGATCAATTATATGCTCTCAATTAAACCCAATTGCACTTAGTTGAATCAATTGATCTGTTTTACTAAATCCAATCCCTAATCCATTCACTTTGATACCATACTAATGTCATGCCCTAATCCGATAGCCTGAGTTGAGCATATGGCAGATGGTCACACATCCATAGGGTTTAATTCAATAGGATATGGAAAGCATACTTTTTCATATATCCTCCAAATACCCGGACAGTGGTATTAAGCAATAATTGAGATTCTAACATCATTAAGCAAATAACAGTTTTATAATCTCAAATAATAAGAAAATTCATACAAATGCTTTATCATATTATTATTCAAAGGACCAACAACTAATTAATCATCTAGGTCCTAAATGTTTCTGCTTAGCCAGCCCCAATCCTCTGTATATTCCTCTGCATTAGGAAAAATGGAAAAGAGATAGTGAACTTTATGGGCTTAGTAAGTTATCGATACCTCTAGTTGGATCAAGCGTATTATACAATTTTTTAAATATAATCAATTCAGCAATTTCAAGATATAAAATACTTCTGATATGCATGGGTCAACATAATTTTTTTCAAATATGCCATGCATGCTTTTGATCAATGATTTTTGAAATCCATATTGATAAGTTATAAACTCTCTTAGCCTTTGATGACTATAGCCATGATCAGCCATGTAACATGGTCCGAAAAAGGCTAGCTTTCAAATATAGAATACACTATCTATTAGAATATGCCAGCAATCAACTCCAACTGGTTAGGTTTGGAGAGAAACTGGTTATAAAATCATATGGCCACAATTCACCCCGTAAGAAGGCAAATAGACTAGTCTTGTGAATATAACATACTATTCATCAATATATGATAGTATCAGCCTCGACTAGCTAAGTCTGAAAGAACTAGTTTTTGATATATTGTCAATAATCAGTCTTATTGGCGAGGCCCAAATCATAATTAGATTAGAGAGTTTTTATAATATTCATTACAAATTGGTTCTCATATATAAATAGGCATACTCATTTCAATAGCATAAATAGTATCAATCAAAATTTCATCTCTTATTTCAAATGCTATATATGCAGTATTAAAACATGATAATCATCTCATTTCAAATTCTGCATTTATGCATACTAATTATTATATTCATAATTATTCCATAATAAGAATCTTAATTTATGCTTGATTCATGAATTTTAATTAATCTTTTATGTAAGCATGCATAATATTTAATTATAAACATGCATAATTTTCAAAACTCTTAGTTTAAATATTCAATATATTCTTTTCAATCATTGGTTCAAAAACCAGCTGGCATATGAATTTTAATTTTAATACACAATGTGCAATGACAAAACCACTAGAGGTAGATGAAACATATGGTTTAGATCGATCCAATCTAAAATCCTTTCGATAAGACAAATCATGGCCTATAGGAAATTGATCAACTCATTAGACCTTTTACTTAATCCTACTTATCATTCTAAAATCTAAAGATTGCGAAACCCTTTTGAGACTCCATATCCCATCAATTCATATTTTAAAGCCTAATCGAGGTTTTCCATATAGATTGCCTGGAGGCCTCATCAATTAGACTAATTTCCTCATAGATCAATAAGTTCTTCAAAAGAAATAGGAGAAGTGCGAGCATAAATCCAAATTGAAGAAAAGAATGAGTGATAAGATATAGGAAGTCCATTAGGGATGTTTATGTGCAAGTGATCATCACTAATTGGTGATCTACATGTAGATAGCTTGCCGAAAGAACTTTAAATTGTTGGAGGTGATCTTGCATAGAGGATGACCCTTTTAATATGACTAAGCCATTGTTTCATAATCATAATATAAGGAGTACGAAAGGCAAAGCGATGCAATAAAGCATCTCAAGTTTGCTTAGTTAAGGTGACATCAACTATATAAGGAACACTATAAGAAAAAGACTATTAGAGATGGCTAATTACCATCGCTAATAGTCAGTTTGCCATTACTAATGATATTAGCGATGGCATGCCGTCATTAAAATTTAATAAAAATAGCTGTCACTAATAGTCAGTTTGCCATCGTTAAAATTCTGATGAAATAATCTCGTCGTTAATTATCATTATTAACGACAGTAAATCCACCATCTCTAATAAAATAATTAGCGACAGTATTAGCAGCAAAGTTCCATCTCTAATAATTTAATTTTTTTCTTAATTAAACTATCAAAATTATTAGTGATGGCGATGTCATTGCTACTACCATCGCTAATAGTTTTTAATTTTTAATTAAATTTAAAAACTATTAGCGATGATAGTTTGCATTACTAATACCATCGCTAATAGTTTAAATTTTTTTTCAAAAAATTATAATTAAATATTTTAAAATCTATTTAATCATAATAATAAGTAATAATATTTTCTAAAATTTGTTATAAATAAGATAATAATTATGTAACATAATCATAAATATAAAATTAATTATATTATATTAAAATATAAATTATATAAGTTTATATACAGATACTGCTTTACAAGTATTAAAATTACATACATATCAAAAAAATCATATACCATCCTCCTCATTGTCCTCCTCATCCTCTTCCTGCTCTTGTACGTCTTCTCTAATAGCTGATGGATAAGAGCCAGATATTCTAGCATCTTGTAATGAAGAATAATAAAATATTATTAATAAGTTTTGATATGAAAGTATATATATCGATATGGAGATGTATATTTTGATATACTACTTTGATTCTCGAACAGATTATTCTTACATATTTTATTTGATGATACGAAGCTATAGACACTTCCAACCCATCATTTGGATGGTTAGATTAAATTTTTACCTCTTATATCTTTTTTTCAAACTCAAGTTTAAATATATGAAGCTCCTAAATATAAAATTAAATAATAAAAAATTAATTAATAGACTTATCTGCTATGATGGCTGTGACAATGAGCCCAGCTGATCATGAAGATATGGATTTTGGAGAATCTCAACGATCGTATCATGAATGGTATCTCAAAAGCTCTAAGGTCGCTGGCTTCCAAAGCCTTTGCACGACCTCCTGCACATATGTGTTAGCCCATGTCTGGGTCATCGAGCCTTGAGAGGAGGATGTCAATGAAGATCCTCGAGCTGATGGAGGATCAAAGCTGTGATCGAATCCTATGACCCAGCTCCTGCTCATTCTTTCGGTGGCCCTGAGCTATCCCTCAAGGTTAAAGATGTTGCAAATTGTGTCCTAAAGCCAATCATCTAGGTTGTAAATGATTGTACTCCATACATGTATATGAATTATAAAATAATAAATGTTATTTGGTAGATTCATCATAAAGAATGCATTTTTCAAAATAGAACTCATATGTTATGATGAAGTCCTTAGAGTTACTTCCAAAATGATAAGAGAAGATTTATCATGTAGTTCTTAAATCCTGCTCGCGATCAAATGATACAATTGTTATAAGGATAATAATTGTATCGAGTGTAGGTCGTTGTGTGCCATATTAGTTGGTTGTTCTCTTAACCAAGATATGTGATGACATGGATATGACATACGGGTGATATGTAGGAGTACATTTCACTGAGTGTGACCACTTTCGGAGTACTCTACTATCAAAGATTGCTCTGATAGAATATGGGTATAAGTGTCTCTCTGACCTGAGGCGATCTCAATGACTTGCAAGCAACTCACTATGCTTTGGTATTGAACTATCTGAATTTTTAATTTAGTGATAGAATATTTTGGGTACAGTCAAGTACTTATGAAGTCTGAGTGCAAGTCAAGATGGGATTGACCATTCTAAGTAAAATTGAAGATGATGCATTACCGTGTTTCAATTTAGCAAAACTTTAGCCAAAGTAGTCCTAGTGGGGAGTTATAAGATTTTAAAATTAAGACCCAATGTGGACCACTCATTCTGGATTGATAGTTTAACCTTTGTCGTCTTTGAGCATCAAGTGTCAAAAGGATGAATTATAAGGTAATTATATTCATATGGATTCTAGAGTATTGCTGGGCATACATTCAGCCTATCCCGATGTCGGAAACCATTGCTAGATGGTAACATCGATTAGTACAGAAATTATTCTTGTGCTACAGACTTAGATTCGAATCTATGGGGTCACACACATAAAAGTACCTGTCTGATCAAATGACTGATCCACGATTATGAATCATTGAAGGATTTAATTATCAATTTGATTGATGATTAATCCTATACAAGGTTGTAATAAATTATTTACTAATGGTTGGTAAATTAAAAAATAATTAATTAACAATATGGTTGTTAATTGACTTAATTTGATTGAGCAATGGAGATTGGATTAGATTTAATTGAATTAGATTCAATTAGATTGGTTTTAGATTGACTAGATGCATCCCTATTGGATAACAGGGCTTGTTCCAATTGATCTCAGGAATGCAGATCAAATTTTAAGTTGAATATGATTCAATTAATTTTATATAAATTTTGATTGGATCAAATCCTGTTGGATAATAGGCTTGATTAGATCAAGCCCTATTATCAAATAGCTTTTCTGATATCCATCAAGAATCAATCCCTAGATCAATGGGTTTAATCTAATTCTCTAATTGGATTGGGGCCTAATTGGTTTCATAATTAGGCTAGGACCTAATTAGTTAATTTGTTATAACTAATTCCTAAATTGGTTAGGATTGAGTCCAAGGGTTAGTTAGAGTTGGAACGAGATTCATGAGTCCTATTTGGAATAGGCTGAACCAATTCCTAAACCCCATCTATTTATTGATTCCTCACACCCCACCTCTCTTCACGTTGAGATCTGATCACACCTCATCATAAAGTGCCGCACCCCCTTTCTTCTCTCTTCCATGAAAATAAGAGGCGTCCCCTCTTGTGATCGCAAAAGAAAGAAAGGGTTGGGCGTCCAAGAGTTGGACGCCCAAACTTGGATGCCCCAAACTCCACACACCAACCCTCTCATCTCCTTCCCATCTTAGATTGATTTTGTGGGAGTTTGATTGCTGGTTCTTGGGTATCAAAGAGAGGCTCCTCTGCTGGTTATACAGTAAAAAATTGAAGAAGAAAAGTTCTTTCCAATGAGAGAAAGAAAAGGAAGAAGAATAGTCTTCTTTCTAGTATGCAGCCTTAGAAAAGAAGAAGTTCTTCTCTCAGATTTTTTTTAATTTTTTCTAGGATTAAAATTAGATTGAAACTAATTTTTAATAAGAAAATTTGAAAAAAAATATAAAAAAAATCTGTTTGGGTGTTTGGGCCTTCCTAGAGTTCTAGATCAAGGAGAAAAAGAGAGAAGAACGGTTCTTCTCTTGGGTCTCTCTTTTGGATTTTTTAGAATATGAGAATTCATGTTATTTTCAGTATAAAAATTAGATCAGATCTGATTTTTGTCATAAAAATCAAAGAAGAAAATTCTTTTTAAAGGTGTGAAAGGAAGAGAGAAATGTTCTCTCTTGTGCGTTGGAGAATTGAGAAGAAAGGATTTTTCTCATGATCTCTATTGTAGAGATCTGATGCGTGGCTCTAGGAAGAAAAAGAGAGGATCTCCTTATTCTACATCTTCATCATATTCCTCTTAGATCAACCAAAGCATGGTGTCTTCGCGAGCTAGCACTCTCGAGGAGATCGATCAGCATAAGGGCTTCGTGTGGATACTTGTAGAGGCTGGACATGTGTGTGGCTACCAAGCATCATGAAGAACCAACTACTATGGATTTCGAATGCGATAATCTGCTAACCACACTCAGATATAAAGTTTTGAACTCAATTTATATTTAGATATGATCTAAATATAATTTAGATGTGATTTAATTATATATAGATATGATCTATACATGCTGAATTTTAGATTTTAGATTTATATACATGTATATTAGTTCATATCATGTATCATGTATGGTAGTTTTAGATTTGATCTATGCATGCATTATAGATTAAATTGTTTAATCTATGTATGTTCCACTGTAAATTTTAAAAATGCATGCATAAAACCACCACGCTTCCTTTCAAAAGAGGGGCTAGAGGATGGGTCCTCACCATGTCGTGATACGAGATATTCCGTATAATCCATTATATAATTAAAAATTATTAGTCTATATATATCAGTATATATAAAATTTGATAATAATATTTTAAGTTATTACCACAATCTATCGAGAACGAGGATGTAAGTAATCACCAATCCTCCTAACTAGTGTGTGGCCTCCTATACTGTAGCTGTCCTGGTGTAAGACCCAGCTACTGTATCCACAATAAATAAATAATAAAATTAAATTAATTAATATATATATATATGATTAATTTAATATGAAATTAATTTAAGGATAGCATTTTTACCAATCTATCAGCCACAATATGTGTGCCAACAGAGACATTAGTGTGCTTGATCGGATGTTGTTGGGTGGACCGATTCTATCATGCCCTCTATCACCTACCAAAGTACTTCTCAATACTCCACTGATCGCAGAGGGCCTTCCATATGTCCACCCGCATCCAGTGATCTGTGTATAACTTCCAATCCGATGGTGACTTAGAACTAGAGTGCTTTATAGTAGATTGTCGAAGGCTGTATAGCCCATCTTGAAACCTCTGTGTGGCCATCTCCTCGAAGGTCCGACGGTCAGCCTCTTCATTCTGAGGAGTTTCGAATCTATAATACCCCTGCAAGTAGAAGCAACCGTGTATTAATAATAAAATATAAACCTACCATAAATTAAAATTAATATCTTTGACTTATCAGGAACATCTCCCAAGCTTCATCACAAGCCTCCGATGGCCAACTAGAGAACTCGTTCATCGGCCCCGGCATCAATCGTCGGATGATGTCGGTAACTATACGAGGCACCCCAAGCTCTGTTAATGTGCTACAAAATTTATTTTGAATAATAAATATTAGACTCCAAAATCACTAAAATTTAATATATTTAGTGAAGATATATAGTACTTACGTGCGGCTCTAAACGTGGACGAGCTCTCTATCCTCCAATCGAATCGGAGGTGCCACGAGCCAAACGGAGCCTCTATCACACCTCTGACTCTGAGAGCCGGGCATGGCTTCTTGTGACTGTGGGGTCACTGGTGACCCCACGTCGTCCGAACTTGAGAGTATCAAGATATCATAAAGGATATTATATTAGATAATAAATATAAATAACATAAAGAAAATATCTAAAGTATTAGAGTTTACCGCATGATACATGTGGTGCAGAAGCATGTGAACTGATGGTATGACAGCTCTCTCCTCAGCTGCGATGGCTCCGGCCTTGTAAAGACATGATCTATAATCTTTAAAAATAAAATAACTATGTATCTTGAGATTAACTGTGTACCAAAATAAATAGCTATGTATCATATTTATTAATTGTATATCATGATACCTTAACTTGTACCAGTAGACCCACAAATTATCATGTACTGCTAGATGAAAATCATTTTTCTACTGATACATTACCGATGCTACCTAACAATCTTACATAACGTCTTTCTTGGACAATTCTCCAAGCATATTATGCACATCTGGCTGCTTTTCGTGCTTAGTATTGTGTAGAGTTTGATCTCTCTGATAGAGGATCGACATCGGTTGGTGGGTCTAGCTTCTTGATACCTTTTAGATATTTGGTATCCTTCAGATGGGTGGCAATATAAGATAAGTATTTAAACAAGTTAGAGGTGGGAAGTTCATTGCAAGCGAGGAGCACTACTCATTGATCTCTTCAGATATTTGGTACCCTTCAATTCTTTATCTGATTCTTCCTCTTCTTCCATTTCTTCATCTTCTTCCTCTTCTTCTCTTTCTTGGATAGGATTGTCCTTTAAAACAAATTCAAAATTATCTATCTCCTCATGTTGGCTATCACATAGGAGAAAACTTGGAGCATCTAACTTTGCATCTACGAATGACTGATGAACTCCAGATGTTTCATTCTTTTGAAAGCATTTTGATAAATGAGGCTTTTCTTCTTCTTCAAGTGTGTAATGAATGGTCCAAGACTTAATTTTGCATATAGTCTATCATTCTTTCCTTCCTCTCTCCCTTGATGGGAATAGAATATAATACACTTGAACAGCTTGTTAAGCTAGCACAAAGGGATTATTGACATATATTTTTGATCCATGTTTGATTTCAATAAGTCCATGCCATGGATCAACCTTCATATAATTATTAGAATCAAATAATCGACACTTAAATAAAATGACACCGTTACCTTTAAGATAGGTCAACTTGATCATTTCTTCGAGGATTCCATAGTAGTCACTTCTGCCTCTGCCCACCAACTGTTCTTTATACAAATACCACTGTTCATTGTACTCTTATGATATCTATATTGCTGTATGTGAAATTTGAAACCATTTACGTTATAGCTATTATAACATGTCACGTACTTTGTTGGCCTGTAATCTAATGGTCTTAGCTTTCAAGATATGAATTTGTCTCCTTACATGACCTGCATATTATAAAGACATAAATTAGAAAAATTAAATAAATAAAATGACAATGATCGCTTATCAGTTGATAGAACCAATTTGCAAAGTTTTGTGAACGCTGAGCGGAGATTTCTTCCTCACTTATCATCGGGTTGTCCCATTTTAACATCTCATCATATTGCCTATACATGCATAAGATAAGTATAAGATGATAAGTGATTAACGAGTTGAGATTGTGATGGATACTTACTCAATATATGGATCGACCTCCATGCAGTTTAGCAAAATATGTCTCTGTCTGTTGAATTTCAGTACCAGTTAATACCCAGCGAACCTCGTGTCCAAATTCGTGAGCGGGATAGGTAAATATTGAGATCTCCACCTCAGATCCCTCACCACCATCATCATTTTGATCCACTTGAGTCAGCTTTATCTGCACATTGGGTTAAAGTAATATCAGCTGAAATTAAAATTTCTTCAGTCATGTAAGCCTCCACAATAAATCTTCGACTTTGACTTTATTTTCATCTTTTTTTGAGACTGTGCATATATCTTTCAAATGGATATATCAACTTGTACTGCATTGATCTCTCCACCCTAGCTTCATATGCTAGATGAATTACGAGATGCTCCATAGAGTCGAAGAAACTAGGAGAGAATATCTTCTCCAATTTGCATATAGTCTCTATACTGCTAGTCTCAAGATTGAAGATATGGTCGACGAATAGTTCAGTAGTATAAATATCTCTGAAAAAAAGACTAAGCTTGGTCAAAGAACTCCATATAGAGTTGGAAAGAATATCACGCCAAGTCAATGGGAGTAATCGTTGTATGAAGATATGGCAGTTATGGCTCTTTAGCCTATAGAACCTGTAATCTTTGACATTGACGCATCGAGCAGACTACTTGCAAAACCATCCAAAAATTTAAGATTTTATACCATTCACATACATCCTTCAACTGCTCCTTTGTAAAAGTGTAAGATACTTTTAGCTTTAGAAATTTTCTAGGTGACACCCTAACTAACTTTAATAGAGGATGCTTGCATACGTTCTTTATATCTGCTCGAGCCTTGAAGTTGTCCTTCGTCTTGCCCTTGACATGCATAATAGTATAGAAAATATTATCAAATAGATTTTTCTAAATGTGCATAATGTCAAGGTTATGACGGATTAAATTGATCGATCAATACGATAATTTTCAGAAGATACTGCGCTTCATCCAGTTATCAGTTCTATCAAATCTTTGAGATTTCTACTTATCAAATAGTATGTCAAACTAGATATCGTCTGTTTGGGATATCCTCTGAAACACTTCCATACCACTAAGATATGGGAGTGCATGGTCCTTCTCTATCTTATTCCTCCTAAAACTGTCCCACTACTTTCAAAAAGGATGATGCTCGGGAAGAAATTGATGATGACAATTGAACCAATAAAGCTTACGACCATGTTTAAGTTGAAATGATTTTGTATTCTCCATGCAATAGGGACATGCTAGCTTTCCATGAGTGCTCCATTCTGACAGTATCCCATAAACAAGAAAATCGCTAATGGTCCACATTAATGCTGCCTTCATTACATAATTTTACTTCTTCGATACATCAAATGTACGTATGCTATCGGACCATAAGAATTTCAGCTCATCAACAAGAGGCCTTAGATATACATCAATGCTTCTACCAGGGTGCTATGGTCCAGGAATAACTAATGTAAGAAAGATGTTATGTTCTTTCATGCACATCCCAGACAACAAATTGTATGGAGTAATAAAGACTAGCTAACATAAATAAGGGGCCGCTGCATGATTGAACAGTGTAAACCTATTCATAGACAGACCCAGTCGGATAATGCATGATTCTTGAGCAAATAAAGTGTGGCAAAAATCAAATTTTTTCATATCTCACTGTCCAATGGATGACTCATCATATGAGTGTACTTACGAATCTTTTTTTATACCATCTCATCTGTCCAATAGTACTCTTGAACAAGTAGAGCCTCCAAAGCCTAGGAGTGAGAAAAAAGTATCGAAGAATCTTATATAGCATGTCCTTCTAATTTTTATCCTCTTGTTTCGGTTTAAATCGACTTTTACCGCATATGTCATATGTACTCTTTAGTTAGTTCTCCTTGTAGAAAAGCATGCAATCATTACGGCATGCATTTATCTTCTCGTATCCTATGCTTAACCATTTCACTATTTTCTTTGAAGCATAGAAACTCCCAACAAGCATCTCATCCTTCGATAGTATTTTTTTATTATTGCTACCATCCTATCATAATAATTGACTATCATATTAAACTTAGCTTTTAAGTTCAACAACTCTGACACAGCTAATAATACAGTATCTGTTTCACATCTTGACCATAGTGGTTCATCAGTATCTTTCAGTATATGATAGAAGTCGCTGCTGCCAGCTTTTGAATCATCCTCTATATCTCAGTCAAATTCAAGACCAACCGCATCTATAACCATGTCTACCATTCTGTCTGTGTCTCTATCCTATTGAGGACTTCTAATTCTTGCAATTGTCTCTCACATCTTCCTATGCAGGTATCAATGCTTGTAGTTTGGCATAAATCTACTTCTATATAAATAGATAATTATTGTATCTCTATCAAGCATTTTCTATTGACACATCTCTTACAAGGACAACGAGCTCATCCTTGAACTAAGAGTACAGTATTTTCAAAAGCATAATCATAGAAGTACTTGACACCCTCCTTATATTTCATAGAAATCACTCCATCGACTACTCGACGGTTCATCCAACTACGATCCATAGCGCACTATATAAAGATTCTGCATATACAAATATAAGATAAAATACTTATCAAAATTTTATCATTTAAAATGGTTTACATAATAAATGCATCCTATCATCAACCAATAGGTATAAAAAGTTCTATCCCATTCAGAAATTATATTAATTGTATAAGTCAATTACAGTAATCAAATGATATGTAATAGGGTTAAAAAAATTTCGATAGTATTTTTCTTAGTTCTCCCCACATGACTGAAGATGTATGAGGAGAATTAAAAAAATACTGTCTAAAATTTTTTCAAACCCTCAACATACCGTTTGATTACTATAATTATCTATAGAATTAATTATAATTTTCAAACTATCCAAACTAGATAGTCAATTGATTAATATACATAATTCTTCGATCTGTATAAATATATATAAATATACAGATACCATAGAATATGTATATTAATCAAAAGATGGATCTATCATTATATGCAATGTAATATTTTAAATTTTAAATACTAAATTTCTAAGTAAAGGACATCATTACAAATGGAGACGGTCGGGATGTGCATCCTGTGCATGTAGACTTGGAGCATGCTAGACGATTAGACCATACGAGCACACCAGCATGGCATCCAGACAAATCTCATCCTAAAGGTTTCAAAGTATTGAGCAAGGTTGCAAATAGGGTTGGAAACAGACCGGGTGGGCTAGGCCACACCTCTCCATGAGTCCAGTCTAAATTTTTTTTGAACTTTGGGCGGGCCTAGGGCCTAAAGTCCAATCGTTGAGTTGCTCCGACCGTCATCAAAGTAGATGAGCAAGTTAGAACTGATATGGTGGTTCGATCTCGAACCCCTACCATCGAAGGCAGTAGGGCTACTCTCACCGGAGAGCTTCCCAAAGTAGTTTCACCTCTCGAAAATAATATTAATTTAATAATATTATTAATAATATTATTAATAATAATATTT
>KE505604.1:265830-280483 GCA_000441515.1 Elaeis oleifera | reverse complement strand
AGAGCAGATGGCCAAGTTAAAACCTATAAAGTCAGATTGATGGCTAAAGGTTTCAGGCAAAAATAGAGTATAGATTATGATGAAATATTTTCACCTATTGTCAAGCTCAAATCTATATGGATTATGCTCGCAATAGCAGCATACCATGATTATGAATTAAAAATGAATGTGAAGACCGCCTTCCTTAATGATTATCTTGAGGAAGAGGTTTACATATCTCAGCCAGAAAGATTTGTCTCAAAAGAGAGAGCAAATCAAGTATGCAAGCTTAAGAAATCCATTTATGGATTAAAGTAGGCCTCGAGGAGTTGATACATCTGCTTTGATGTTACAGTCAAAGAGTTTGACTTTATCAAAAATATGGATGAACCTTATGTATATAAGAAGACTAGTGGGAATGCCATTATCTTCTCAGTTTTATATGTGGATGACATACTTTTATTAAGAATGATATCCTAATATTACAATCGGTCAAGACATGACTATCAAGTAAGTTTTCATGAAGGATTTGGGCGAAGCATCCTATATACCAGGTATAAAGATCTATAGGGATAGATCTAAGAGGATGCTAGGCTTGTCCCAATCCAGATCCATAGATTTAGTGCTAAAAAAGTTTAGCATGGATGGGAGTAAAAGAGGTTACTTACCATGAGTCAAGGCATGCATCTCTCTAAAAAGATGTCTCCTAAAACACTGAAAGAGAGAAATAGAATGAGTTCTATTCCCTATGCTTCGACAGTAGGATCGATCATGTATGCTATGCTATGTACCAGGCCTGATGTTGCCTATGCCTTAGGCATAGTTAGTAGATTTCAAGCTGATCCAGAAGAAATCATTGAAAAATAGTGAAAAATATTCTTAAGTACTTGAAAAGGACTAAAGATATTTTTTGGTATATGGAGGATCTGATCTAAAACTAGAAGATTATTCTGACTCTAGTTTCCAATTAGACCCTGATGATAGCAAATCCACTTTAGGATATGTCTTTACTCTTAATGGTGGAGCTGTTAATTAAAAAAATTCTAAGTAGCGGGCTGTTGCTGACTCAACTACTGAGGCAGAGTATATAGCTGCAAGTGAAGCCATCAAGGAAGCTGTCTGGATGAAGAAGTTCATCATTAAATTGGGTGTCATTCCTGAGATTGAGAATCCAGTACCACTTTACTGTAACAATATCAGAGTAGTTGCTTAAGCAAAAGAACCAAAGTCTCATCATAAATCCAAGCACATTCTAAGACGCTTCCATCTCGTTCATGAAATAATCGAAAGACAAGATGTTGTCATTGAATGAGTAGAAACAAAGAATAACGTAGCAGATTCATTAACTAAGGCTCTACCACAGCAGCAGTTCGATCGCCACTTCGATTGTATGGGGATAAAATATAAGGTGATTGGCTTTAGTGCAAGTGGAAGATTGAAAAGAATGTGTCCTACAAGCCAATCAAAATTTATATTTTGATAGATTTTTCTTGTAATCTTTCAAACTCATGTAATTGATATTTTATAAATAAAGATATTTTCATCATATGCTGCGTCTTACTTTAATAATGATTATTATGAACTCAATAAATTAAGACAATGATTTTAGGATTATGATGTGATCATACCTATGAGATCTAAAATCTTAAAAATCTTGATTTAGAATATTTCTAGTCATAGGAGCATTGAATAGGGGATCAATATTTCGGATAGACTAGCATTTCTTATGTATGCTCGATGGAGAGGGTGGTTGATCTCATAAGCCACTTATATGAGCACTAATACAAGAAAGTGGATGCTCATTAGAGAATGAGTTCACTGAATTGATCTGACTTAAGAATATCTTATGAAATCTACTTATCCGTTAAAAGATATTTTCTTATAGTGAAAGTTGTGCATATAATCCTTTGACCTAAGACTACTATAAAATCTTGCATACATGAATCCATATTTTGGTTCATACTCATTCATGACTTAGTCATGTACGGGATGTTCTGGATATGGTGGAATGTGTATGGAGGTTGTGAGTAGGTCAATATGGAATCGATCATTTCTGATAAGAGGAGATCGCATCCTACTTACTCTGATCGATTAATGATTCAGAAAGCTTTTGATCAAAGCAGATTGAAAATTAGAAAGAGTTTTTAATATTTTATTGATCGAATCATTATTTAAGATTGAGAGAAATATGAGTATGATATTAGATTTGGCATCATTCTATATCCAGAGTCATATTCGGGGTGCAGGAAGATCGCAGGATCGAATTGCATGGTAATTTTTACTGAAAGATATTTTTGATATTTTCATCAAAATTTTATATCTTTCAGATAGATATGATATATTGCTAGACGTCAATCTTATTTGTAGGTTTGATCGAATTAAAGAGTTTAATTCGATCGTCAAGTAGAAAGAGTTCTAATTACTGAAATCGGATTAGCTCGATTGATTCTAAATCAGTTAGATTAAATTTAATCAAATCAGATTAACTTGTACTCAGACCCACTGCTGGTTAGATATAGAACTCAATGGATCACATACAAAGAGAATTGATCAGGGGTCTAATTGGATTAGATCATGTTTGCAAAGTAGACATGCTAGCACATGTTGCAAATCCTAGCTCCCTATTTTGAATCGAGTTTGAAATTGATTCTAGACTAGGCTAATTAAAGTCAAATTAATTTAAACTAATTTTGAATTTGAGTTAGGTCAGCCTTAGCTACATGTAGTAAAAATTTGGAGCCAAGAAATCTGGTGCCCATACATCAAGAATTTTTTTTGCACGTGGGATGTAGTCTTTGTGCACAGAAATAGGTTTTGCGTCCCATAGGATGGGATGCCCCTTCCTTAGGTTTATCCAATGTTTCATGATGAGAAAATTTTTTGATAATTTTAACTTAATTTTGAGCACTAAGGAGTCCTTCTTTGGATTAATCACCTTCTGGTTTAATCATAAAAATTGGTTGAAGTTTGAATTCTGTCAATCTGATCCATGTGCCTAACCAAGAGTCCAACTTGTGAAGGACTCTAATCTATGTGTCATGCCTCATCTTATTTTAAATTTTTTTCACACCATCAGCAAATTAGTGCCTCAATTTTGGGTCATTGGATGGATAAAAGTCACTGATGGGTGGTGGAGAAAAATTATGCTAAGAAAAGCTGCACGACACATCGGAGAAACATCGAGAAAAATATTTTGAAGAGTCCTTCTTTGTGAAATGTCTCTCGAATTTTTTCATATGCTTGCCATGTATCATGAGGCTCCTGATGGATGTGGAAATTGGTTGGGAGTGTGAAAATTTTTTGGGGTGTGAGATGGTGCATGGCGGGGCGCAAATCATTTCCAAAGGAAACCTATCACAAAGTATTTAAAGAAGGTGCACCGAGGGGATTTGATTCATTCAGATTTTCAATTAGTCTCTTCCTTTTCTTGTTAGGATAAGTTTAAAAATAGTAAAGACAAGTTCAATTTTAGGATAAGAGCCTAGGAAGAAAATTAAGACAAGAAGAGAAGAAAGGTAGGGATAGGAAGGCTAGGAGGAGAGGAAGAGGGTCTTAAGGTCCTGATGCCCAAAAAATTTTAGAGTGAGAATTTTGAAGAAAACTCATCCTAAGGAGTTGGTGTCCTGGTCATAGCCCTGTGTGGATCATCGTTGGAGGGCGAACACTTGAGCGCCTGGTGGAGGTTCTGCCAAAATTTGGATTAAGCACTATAGGTATTCTTCTATAGCTTAAATTTATTATGTGTATATATTATATGATTGTTAATCATCAAGGAGGTACTGGTTTAAGGATTTAAATATTTAAATTTTTTAATTTAAATTTTTGAAATTCGTTATACTTTCGCTGTGCATGTTCATCCTAAATCTTATATTTTTTAGAAAAAAAAATCAATATCAAAGAGGACTGTTTCAGGCTGATCCTGAGTGGATACCTGTAGAGGTCAGGCACTTGCATAGCTAAAGGAGAACTTACTCTCTTCTAGATCCAGATTTTAAGCAAAGATTTACGAAACACGTATGTGATTTGATCATATTCAATTTCAGCATAAAATTCAGCATGTGTTCAATTTCAGCATTTGAAGTAGATCCTAGTACTTTATATTTTATGCATATATGTGTAGATTAAAAGATATTTTAATCTTCTATTTCGCTTCATTGTTTAGAAAAAAATTTTGAAACATACATGTATGTCTGGACATGAAAATCCAACACTGCCTTCTTCTGATCCTCTTTGGATCAGGATTTACTTGGATTAAGTTTGACTTTGAATTGGTTTGAAATTAAGCTTAAATCAAGAGTCTAAGTTTTATGGGACTCTTCCTAGCCACCGACCAGCCTTCTTTCTCATGCATAAATAATTTTTTGCATGATATTTTTTGTACCAATCTGAGTTGTGTCACCCTCATTTATGAGTCCCTTATGTGTGAATTAAATCTGATTTAAAGAGGAGTTCAAATTTGATTTGAATCCATGATAAGATCAAAGGCTGTTTTGAAGCTAAACCAGATTATCCAAACTCTACATGGGATGCCATCTTTAAGAAGGGCTAATTTTTGTGCACCAAACTACTTCAGATTTGGCATGAGAAATTTTTAGGGAGTACATGAGATATTTGAGAAAGAGGGATGGGTGTCCGTGCGTGAGAAAAGAGGAAGAAGTCCTCTTTGGGGCATGAGATCTAGGGCAGGGTTCTAGAGTTTTCTAATTCTTATTTTGTGAGAGAGAAAATAAAAGAGTTTTGTTTTCTTCTTTCACACCATCTCTTCCTTGAAAAGCTCTCTTTTTTGATTTGGAGGTGTCCGTTTGGTCTGAAGAAAGGAGTCTCCATCAGCCATCCAGAGCCTTCGTCGCAAGCTAGCACTCCTGAAAAAGATGATCTGTTTGACGCTTCGAATGGATCACCTGTAGAGGCCAGACACACTGTACGGCTACTCAACATCAGGAAGGACCTCCTACCATGTATATCAGTAGTGGTGATCATCAACCTGTGATCAGGTAATGGGTTCTGAACTCATCGAATCAGATTTAAGCATTAGATCTAATTTAGGGTATCGATACGATAGATGTAGTGTTTATTCAAATCAAATTTTTTGTGTAATATTTTCATATCATAGATCCTTAGCAAGGTAGTTTAGATCTGATCTAAAATATATGTAGGAGATTAAATAGTTTAATCTATTGCTTCTGCTATAATTTTTAAAAAATATACATGCTTGAACTACCTGTTTTCCAACACCACATGTCTGTCGAAGAGATGCCTAGGATAAAATCTAATTGCTCAAAATTGTTTGATAAAATAATTGATTAAGAACCTACCCATTGATGCACTAGGGTTGGCCGAGCCATACTCGAATCTGAATGCAGTCTGTATGGATTCTAGTACCTGCTAAGGGATTAATGTAATTCCTCGAATTGGAGATAGAGGCTACCAATTCGTATAAAATAGTCGAATGACCTTTAAACTAAAGTCCATATCTTTAGGATTTAAATAATTCATATACTAATAAATTTTTGATTTTTTTTTAGCTATGGCCAACATATTATGGCTCCGTTCACTGTTGGACAGTGATAAGCTTATCGAATGAAATTTCAATAGTTAGTATCGAAAGCTAAAGATCGTTCTGAAGTACGAAAAGATCCTGTACATACTTACGGATCCCATACCCGAAGAACCTACTGCCAACGCATTAGTGCTACAAGAGATACTTATATAAAGTGGCTCAATGACTGTACTACAGTGTGTTGCATCATGAAGATAGTCATGAATGATAAACTTAGCCATAAGTTTGAGGATGTGCAACCTGAGAAGATGACTTAATTGTTGAATGAGTCCTTCAGCACCCCTAAGGATACTGAGAGACATAAGACTTCTTGCGCTATGTTCAATGCCCGTATGCGAGAAGGAGCATCAGTCACAGATCATGTATTATACATGATCGAGTAGATTGAATGCTTGAGCAAATTTGGCTTCCATTGTATGAATAGTTGGGCAAGGATGCTATCCTAAACTCACTATCAAAGTCCTACCTATCCTTCTTGAGTCATTACAGAATGACCAAGCCTGTAGTGAACTACCATAGTTTGTTAGGAATGCTGTAGATATTCAAGAAGGACCATCAGCTCCAGAAAGAGTCAGTGCATGTTACGAGAGGATCATCTGCAGGAAGTCATTCTTCTAAGAGAGGAAAGAAAAGAAGGTGCAAAAGGTTCATGCCGCCGATCCAAAGCCTAAACAGAGCAAAAAGTCAAAGATCGATAAGAGCCAGGCAGAATGCTTCTTCTGTAAGAAGTTGAATCATTTAAAGAGAAACTATCATGAATATATAGCTTTCTTTGACCCAAACAGGCCAAAGAACAAGAAAAATAAGCAATCTGTTACTTCACAAGGTACTTATATGATAACTCCTTATAATTTCTCTGTATGTGATACCCCTATCTGGGTATTAAATACCGAAAGTTCAATTAATATTTGTAATTCATTGTAGAGACTACAGGTCAGTAGGAAGTTTAGAGAAGGCAAGCGATTCTTGAACATTGGAGATGGAAGCCTTATTCCAGTTCTAGCCTAAGGAATATGCAGCTTATTTTTGATTTTAGTAGTATCATATTAGATGAGTATTATTATTATCCTTCTTTTATAATGAATGTCATCTCTGTAGGCCTTTTGGCCAAACTTAATTTTAAATTTTTAATAAAGGATGATTTTTGTGATATCATTATGAATGATACTAAAATCATATGAGGATAATTGAAACATGGCATATACTTACTATCACAGCTTATTGGTGTAATGTAAATATTGAACAAATACCCTAGGATAGATAATGTCAGCGATTCCTACCTTTAGCATTGTAGGCTGGATCATGTGAACAAGAACAGGATAGACAAGTTAATCGAGAAGGATGTCCTTGAATTAATGATTGTGAATCATTACCGATCTATGAATCCCGTCTTCTTGGTAAGATGACCAAGTCATCTTTTAAGAAAAAAATGAGCGAGTCAGTGATATTCTAGGTCTAGTACATAGTGATGTATATAGACCCATGAACATAGGCACCAAAGGAGGATATTATTGCTTCATTACATTTACTGATGATCTATCGAGGTATGGATACGTCTGCCTTATGAAGCACAAATCTAAATCATTTGAAATGTTCAAACGATTTCATAGTCAAGTAAAAAAATAGATTAGAAAAGTATTAAACTCTTCGGTTAAGCTGAGGAGGTGAATATCTCACCAGTGATTTTCTAACATTTCTAGAAGAGATGAGATTCTCTCATAATAGAACCTTTCTGGAACACCACAACATAATGGGATGTCAAAAAGGAGAAATCGAACGCTGTTTGACATGGTTTGATCCATGATGGGCTTTGCAACTCTGTCAATCTCCTTTTGAGAATATGTTCTTGAAACTGTCTGCTACATACTTAATAAGGTCCCGTACAAGTCTATAAATAAATATCATATGAGATATGGTCAGGACGTAAGTAAGTGCTCTCACACTTTAGGATTTGGAGATGTCTGACTTATGTAAAGTATTTAAAGACAGACAAGCTTGGATCTAGATCCGATAAATGCTTATTTGTAGGGTACTCAAAGGAACTAAATGGTACTATTTTCATCTCGCTGAAGAATAAAAGGTATTCGTCAGCAACATAATAGTCTTTTTAGAAAAGAATTTTCTTGAGGAAGGAACTAATGCCACTAAAATTGAATTTAGTGAAGTTCGTGAGGTAGAAATATCGTCACATACAGAATCAAATTTGATTGGAGAATCAAATCCAGAGCCTGTAGAGGCACTATTAAGGAGGTTCAATAAAATATCATATCAACCAGACAGATACTATGATTTTTTGATCTGGAATGGTGATATTGTCGAACTAAATGAGAACGATGAGGATCTGATTACCTATATGGATGCTATACAAAGGCCCAACTTTCAAAAATAGCTTGATGCCATGAAATTCGAGATGCAGTCCATGGAGATCAATAGTGTATGGATATTGGTTGATCCACCTGAAGAGATTAAACCCATAGGGTGTAAATAAATTTTTTAAAAAGAAAGAAGAGCGGACAAAAGGTGGAGACCTATAAAACTCGTCTAGTTGATAAGGGATACCATCAGTATTATAGTATTGACTATGATGAGACATTCTCTCCTGTGGCAATACTTAAATTCATCCGGATCATGCTTGCGATAGCGGCACACTTAGATTTTGAGATCTAGTAAATGGATGTCAAAATCACTTTCCTTAACGGGGAGCGGAAAAAGAGGTGAATATGATACAATCTAAAAGATTTACATCCTCAGATGAATCTAAAGTATGCAAGCTAAATAGATCTATTTATAGACTGAAACAAGCATCTAGGAGTTGGAACATGTATTTTGATAAGACGATCAAAATATATAGCTTTGTTAGGAACAGAGAAGAGTCTTGCATATATAAGTAGACTAATGATTATGTAGTCATCTTCTTTGTACTGTATGTAGATGACATACTATTAATAAGAAATAACATCTCAGTTTTACAAAGTGTAAAGTTGCAGCTATCATCGCAGTTCTCCATAAAAGATTTAGGAGAAGCATCATACATCCTAAAGATGAAGATCTATAGAGATAGATCTAAAAAGTTACTTGAGTTGTCCCAATCCACGTATATCAATACCATACTGAAATGATTCAATGTGAAGAATTCTAAAAAGGGTTATCTATCGATAAGCCAAGAAATTTTTTTCTCTAAGAAGGATTGTCCGACAACCCCTCAGGAGAGAGAGCGTATGAGTAGAATCTCATATACTTTGATAGTAAATCTATCATATATGCTATGACATGTATGAGATCGAATATGCCTATTCACTAGAAGTAGTGAGTAGGTACCAGTCTGATCTAGGAGAGAACCATTGGAAGGTTGTAAGGACAATCCTTAAGTATATAAAAATAATAAAGATCAATGTCTTATCTATGGAGACACTGGCTTGAAACTTATGGGATATACTGATTTTAGTTTTCAGTCGATCATGATAGCAGCAAAAGCATATTGGGCTACATGTTCACCATGAACAGAGGAGTGATTTGTCGAAAAAATTTCAAGCAACATACGATGGCTGACTCAGTATGCGAAGCAAAATATATTGCAGTATCTGATGCTTCAAAGGAGGTTGTTTGGTTGAAGAAGTTCATCATTGAACTTAGAGTGGTTCTCTCTTCTGATAGTCTAGTTTTACTATATTGCGATAGTATTGGAGCCATAGCACAAGCAAAGGAGCTCAAGTCCCACCACAGAATCAAACACATTCTGCGATGCTATCATCTTGTCCATGAAATCATGGATTGAGGTGATGTCGAGCTAAAAATAGTTAATGAAAAGAGAACCTAACCGATCCCTTCACTAAAGCTCTTGGGATCAAAAAGTTCGATGATCATAAGTGGAAGATGGGTATAAGATACTGCCCCGATTGGCATTAGTTCAAGTGAGAGTTGTTAGGAATTGTATCCTAAAGTCAATTGGCTTATTGTAAATAATTAGATTTTGTATACGAATTATTGATCAATAATAAATTATTTAGCATTTTTATCATAAGGTATACATCTTCATTATTAGAACTCTTGTACTGTGATGAAGTCCTTAGAACTATATTATGATCGATAAAGGAGGATTTATCAAATAGTTCTTAAACATGTTCGTGACCAAATGATACATCATTAATACGATGATGATGTTTATCGAGTGTAGATCATTGTGTGCCATATAGGTTAGTTATCCTCATAACCAAAGAGTGTGGAGATACTGGTATGGCATACAGGTGAGATATAGGAGTACATCATCACTGAATAAGTGACTCACCTACTGAGTACTTTACTGTCAAGAGCAGCTCGTGAAATATATGGACATATCTCTCAGACCTGAGATCACCATAGTGACTTGCAAGCGACTCAATATGCTTAGGTATTGGACTACCGTATTCTAATGCAGTGATAGAAGGTTACTGGGTACAGTCAAGTACATATGAAGTCTGTGTGTGAATCAAGATAGAATTGACTCCTCGAATTATAGCAGTTAATGCATCACTATTTTTAATTTAATAAAATTTTGATCAGGATAATCCATGTGATGGATTTGAAAGATTGAAATACGATATTGATGACTATTTCAGGATTAACAGCTAAACCCTAGATCACTTTGAGCATTATGGTCAAATAGGTTCAAAGGGGTGAATTATGCTGTCACCATATATCGAAGTTCTTGAATATTACTTTGTAATTATATGATCTATTCGAACATCGGATGTTATTGATAGATGGTCACTTTGATTAGTATAGGAAGGAGTTCCTATATTATAGGCTTAGTGTTCGAACCTATGGAGTCGTGTACACAAGTCAAACAATATAGAAAAAATTGACCAAATATTTATGTGTTCAATTTGAAAGTATGAGACTTGATTGAACATATAAATTAACTTAATTAAGAATTAAGTTGAAGGTCATACAGAATTAAACACCGACTATGTTCAGCTAGCACTATGCATGAGGTGCAGATTTGATTTTGGGGATGAATTAAATCAAATCAATGATCCAAGTGATTATGAGAAATTCGATTTGAGTCCTAATTACTTTAGATCAAATCTAATTTAATTGGACTTAATTTTATTAAGGCTTGATTAGGTTAATTTATCAAGTTGGACTGGGACAAGAATCCAAATTGGATTAGGATCAGTAGCCTTTTAAAATTGATTCGAATCGAATTCGAATTGAATTCAAATTGATCCAGATCTGAACTAAATCTGATTTGATGTACTTAGTCACTTTTTTCAGACATTTTATCTCCTTATGGGCTGACCTAGGTGGTTGGAAGGGCTGGAAATAGCCCCTTCCTCTTGGACGTACGCCATAATGAAGGGAGGCACCTCTCCTACTTAAATTAGAATTCTTTGTGCTTTAGGGAGTTTGGATTTAATTTAAACACGAAGAGCCTTTTCTAGCATCCAAGGAGCTTGATTTGATCTAGGACCTCTTGCCGATATAATGAGGGGTGTGGAGAAGAGAAATAAGGAATCAATCCTAGGCTTGACGTGGAGATCCTCTAGTATGGGTATCCTCTCTCTCTTGGGCATCACCTATCACTGGGCGTCTCTCTCCTCTTGGCATCCTCCCTGCTTTTGTGGTGGCGTGTAAGCTGTTCCAAGGACTTGAGATCAGATCTCAAGTGTTCTTCTCCCCCTCTCCGAAGAAGACATTTATCCCTCTTTTCTATAAAGATTGGTGTGCACGTGAAGTAGAAGATCCGTGATCCAGATCTCGCGAAGTATATTGATCGAGGAGCTTCTTCAATCTTGATTTTTTTCCGCTAGGAATCAAGATAAAAATTCATAAATATTATGAAAATTTTAGTTGCTAATCTATTCTACTTTTCTGACATCCGATGAGATCTGATGAATTTTTCCTTCAGTAGGTCATTAGAATAACATAATTCATACTTTCTATGGTAGCATCAGCTTCCATAAACTGATAGTGTAGTCATCATTCAAGTCCATAGACCACAATATACACTCCATACATTAGTACTAACATAACAAACTCCAAAATTAACCATTCATCGTTAAAAGGTTGACATAAAATGAAGAAAGAAAAAAGCCTTCCCCTCATTCTTGGAGATATTATGGAAGCATTTTGACTATGTCCATGAAGTATCTGTAGCATTCTCTCTCTTTAATTCCTAAAACAGGATACTTAATCGGATTCATAGCCTCAAGGTACTTGTCTAGTTTTGTGTCTGATACAAACATGAATTGTGATTTGAAATTTTGAAGTACCCATGCTTCCTTGACAGTTGTGTAATAACTTTGATAGTTAAGCATGAATTGTTTGTTAAACTCCATGGAATTTAGATGGCTATGCTAGGCTAATTTTTTATGTAAATTATTTATGAAAAATTTATTATCTTATTTAAAATTACACTATTTATTTTTTATTTTTTTTTAAATCTACAAAAACATATACTATCACATTGATGTTTTTGGAGGGAATCAAAAAAACTCATAATTTTATCCAACTAATTTCCAATTCCAACTTTTGTTTAATCCTACGTTGGATAGGAGAAAAATTGAGAATGGGTTTATATTGAAAATTCTTTTCTTGAGCTTTGTCAGGATGATTTTGGGCCAAATCACACACGTGCATGCGCGGCCCGACCTAGCTCGACATGCGATCACGGCATGGCATGGCTTGGCCCTACATTTTATTTTTCTTGACATTTTTTTAGTTTATTTTTTTTTATTCATGGTAAGGCAAAAGCTTATGTTGATCTAAAAAAATTTTGATTTAATTTTTTAATTTTTTATTCAAACATCTATCTCTTATTAAAGTTTATAAAAATTCCAACCTTAATCTAATTTTATTATTATTGAATATGATATATCAAATTTATATAATAAAACTAAAGATACGCCACTTACTTCAAGGAGGTCGCAGTATTATACAACTCCAGCAGCTATTAGATTACTTCTTCAAAATTTTATCGGCAATGCCTAAAGATCTCGGTATATAAATTAAATTTAAGTTTAAGATTGTTCATCAACAAAATCAGATAATTATATTTTGATTAATTCCATCAGATTTAGCAAAAAAATTATAAAGAAATTTATCAAGAACAAAAGAGGAACGTATGCGTTCTTCCTTTCCGCATGTGGTTTTTTTTCCCTGAGATCACGATCTTTTTGCTCCTCGCACGGTCTTTTTCCTGGAATTAGTGCGGTGTGAGAGAGAAGAAAGCACAAGTTCCTCGTGCGGTCTTTTTCTTGGGACCAGCACGCCTTTGAGAGAGAAAGGAGCACCATGGTTTTTTTTTTTTGATGCCTGGGATGAGAACCCTCGTGAGAGAAAAAGAAGCACAGCGTCCTGGGATTAGTGTGCGTGTGAGAGAGAAAGGAGCGCGAGGACGAGCACCAGGATGCACGGTATTTTTTTATTGGCCCGAGATTTTTTTTGGCCTAGGATGATCACCTCACGAGAGAGAAAGGAGGGCGGGGAGGCACAAGAGGGACGGGAGCGTGAGGAGGCGCGTGAGATGGAAGGGATCAGAATGCGTTAAAAGTTTTTTTTTTTTTTTTTTTGGTGGGATCAACATGAACACGAAACGCACGGATTTAAATTTTTATTATTATAACTGATTTAGTTTCTATTTTTATTTGATAGAAAGTTCAAATTGTGATTCATGGATCTCCATCTTTAATAGAACTCTTTTTTATGAGTTTTTTTATCTTATTTATTAAAAAATTTTATTATAGATCTCCACGCATCAATTCAAAAGTCTCCATGCTCAATAGGACTCTTACCGAAAAAGTCCTACTCAGCATCAAATAATGCACAGGAGTTGATTTTTCAATAGACAAAAAAATTTTATATGATTATTATGAGCTATTTTAATATGTAAATTGTATTTATTGTGCATGCTATTAAAGCTATGCCGCCATACAGAGTAAATTAGTATACTTAGTCTAAAAAAGTTCATCCATCATAAAAATATATGCATAAGCAGTATGTCCAATAGTTATAACAAATCGATTCATCTTCTACATCAACTTATATAGATCAAAAATTCATTATAGATTAAAATATCATTGATAAGTCAGATGAAGAACAAAATCATTCTTATCATAGAATAAAAAAATATAAAATTTTATATCTAGCATAATCAATTTGAGCACGAGATCTAAGTATACTTTTGAATCCCATGAGCGAGCATGCATAAATCAATTTTTACTTATTGAAGATTTTGCTTGTGAATCAGCTGGCTCCTATAATGTTTGACATTGTCTAGTTGGTTATAATATTATCTTCTAGTTGAACTCCCAATGTATCATTAGTAATCATATTGGCCATATCAACTAAGAAAGTTTGCACTAATTAGTATAAGATGAAATATATATGATCTATCCAAAAGAAGAAACTATTTAAATTTTAAAGATATTTATGATTTATAAATATTATTATATCAACTAAAATGATTTATACCAATATAAAATGAATTTTTTTCTTATAATTTTTCATATTCAAAAGGATATTGCATACTATCTAAAAAATAATAGTTAGTACTAATACTTTTATAGTAATTCATTCTATATTTAAGGAAAGGGGAATAAAATCCTTTTGAGCATTATATTAGACGCGACAAATGAATCACCAATACCCTTGGAAGTAATGATGATACATATATATCGACACAAATGCATATGGTATTTAGGACAATAGAACTTGCACCACTAATCACTGCAATATTAGTGACGATGCTATTATATCATGACTTATTATGTATAGTATTAGTGACAACGTATTCTATGCCATCACTATTATGATAATTATTAGTGATAAAAAATTAAGCCATCACTAAAAGATATTATTATTAATGGTGATGTCTCATATTCGTCATTAAAAAGTGTTGGATATAAAATACCCTTGGCCGAAGTTCCCGGCAGATGGCGCCCATCCAGACTTCCCGAAGGCGGATCTCGCGGGCGCCAGTCGGATTGTTCCAAATGCCCCCAGGGCTCTGATTGTCTACTGACTTCCTACAGCGCCCACCGAGCTCCGTCATCGACCGACCTCCTACGGTGACCGACTTCAGGCTGAACTCCTTTCAAGATCTGTCAACGGCCGAGCTTCCCCAACAACAGGTCG